>JASAMV010001576.1:0-28790 GCA_030248065.1 Rhynchonema sp. JSB1_4 | reverse complement strand
ATGGCCGGAACGTGTAGCACTCTCTCGCACATCACGTTTCCGGTCGTTTATTCCGGTCACACATATTTGCGTACTTGCTAGGTATATCTGTTCTTACCTATTTATCGATGCGTCGAGCTTGACGGCCGGGTTTTGCTGGATTTTTGTTCTTTCTGTGAAACATCAACCAGCTGGCTTGCACTCGGACAGTACCTTGTTAGCCTAGTTGACTGATGTTTCACAGTGAACGCAGCAAGAATTATCGTCATGTGTGATCGGCTACAGGAATACTTGACTCATTATTATTCTGAACGTGAATGCTCTTTGCGAAAAACAACTGTGAGAAACGGCCACAAAATTATGTCCATTGTTATGCACGAACCTTGTTGGTAGAAATTTGGTTATTGTTGATGAGTTGTTCCTCTATTTACAAACTATACGTGCATTTAGCGCTTGTGTACATTTACTGCTAAATTCGACAAAAATTATCTCCTAACCAAGAAAGTTTTCTATTTTTGTACCGAATATACATATAGTTGATAGTCAAGCTTAGAAACGTGTATGTACAATACTGTAAAGTCTATTTACGTAAACTTCTGATGATTTATCATTTAGTTTTAACTTTCTTTTCCTTAGAAAGGAATGTAACGTATGAGTGTAAATAGCTTCTGAAGCTTCTGGGTCATGTAAATTTTCTTCGGGATAACTACTATACAGATTATTTTGTACACTTTTTTTAATACAAATGTATATATTGTATATAGTTTTGTTCTGTTAGTGTTTCCCTCAGTTCAAAGTTAACATTTGATCGATTTTATACTTTAAGATTTATTGATTTATCCAGCTACGTTTTGTAGCTACTCCTGTTCAAGCAAAAAAATGTGATTGAAAAACGTGAAAACATTTTCCGCCTTTTTGTTGTTCTCATGTGTTGATCGTTTTTGTTTATTTTTTTGTCTCACAGCATGTAACATACGGGCTTCTGATGAAAAATTACAATATTTTTTCTTGTAAATTTTGTTACAAAGTAGCTCTGTTTTTGTTGAACATCACTGAACCATATTTGTATTTTTTGTTTATAATGATTGAAATTATCCTACCTGTATGTATATACAGTGCATTCTTCTACTGCAAATCCATAGAACACAGCCCATTCCATTATAATTCGATCATATATTTTTTACCACATGAAAATAGCATTTTTCCCCTTTTGGTCAAAAATGTTTCGTAGCTATGTCTTTGTTTTAGGGCGTTTTTGTCTGTCTCCCGCTAGCCTAACATAAATACTTACCGCAAAATAATACTGACTTTGACCGAAGCTGTGACCTGTCCCCAGACTTTGTTTTATTTTTTTGCCACAATATGGTTCAATCTAATTATTATTCGTCTTGTATCATGTAAATTTCTCCCAACTCTCTGTTCTATGTATATCAACTGCACGCGGGTTCTTTGTGTGTTTATAGCTGTCCATTTTATTCTGGATGTTTTCGTGTGTGAAAGTTGTCCCAAAATTTTGTCCTTCTGCAGTCGAATATGTTTACTTTGTAGCCAATTTCACCGCGTTTTGTCAGTGTGAACATAATTTTTCGTAGACACGTGCGCATACGTCTACCGTTTATTCGTATGCTGAACTTTAACCACTATAGTTTATCAAAACCTTCTACATTATACTAACTGAGCCATATACCGTATCGGTCGATTCCACTAAAGATATCCTCGAATTCTGTTTTCCTAATTTTCTTTTTGGTGTTCTTTGTAACAACAAGAATTTGGTTCCTGCTGTGTATATACAGTATTAAAGTAAGACTATAAGTTACGATTACTAATCTACCTATGGCCCCGGAAAAGTGCAAAAAATACGATTTTTCGTCTTGATTTCAACAAATTTGAGAGCACAAATAGTTATACTTGCAATGTATCGTTTGTCTACTGTGTGCTGTACATATTTGCGCAGTGTTCCTTGTGTTTCCTTGATGTGTTTTTTAGTGATTTTTGTCGTATTATCGATTAGTTATCATAATCCTGCACATTGCATTGTGTTGTGGTTTGCGTGTGAGTGTTGCGAGTGAATAAAGTGAACATGAAGAAATGTGCGAATAATTATTGTGTGTTGACGTTTGCCCATTAAGCCTTTGTCAGTCACTGAGACACAATTTTCGTCCATATTACGTTGAGCACAGTGCAAGCCGCATCAGCGTCGGATCTCCTAAGAATATACCGTATACCCGCGTCGCGTAGCCTGAGAATGCCCAGCATTGCACCAAACCAGCTTTTTTTGTTGTTCACGCACGATACCATAGGATAGAGCAAAGGGCTGTTGAAAACAAGAGTTCTGTTGCATTGGACTTCTTTGTGGGTAAAGCAAAGATCGTCGAGTTGGGTTGAAGTTGGTTTTATGTACGAGTAGATAGGTAAAGCCAAAGTCACAAACGGTGTAACTAAAGAACACAAGAAATGTCAAAGCTTATATAGGTACAGTACAGGATGTTTACAAAAAACCCAATCGAGGGGAAGGAAATGTTAAGCAATTAGACAATAGGCCCCAATCGGGGGAAACACCAAAACAGTTACATAGATAAGACGCGACACAAAGTGGCGCACCGCACACAAAGTAACCTCCAAAACATTGGCACAAGGGGGAACAAAATCTGCTTGGGAATTACTAATGACAGAATTCCCAACACTCCTACCTTTAGAATAGTGGAATACATACCATTTCTAACACCGACATTTTGAACAAGGGCCTTAGGATCGCGTGAATATTGTTGGCCGCGCGGGTATGCAGCCAAACCTGGCCTTTCTAATGTCTGATTGACAACCAAGCAGGTGTACACAAATCACAAGATGCAACCCAGTATTTGGTCTTATGGTCGTATTTGTGCACAGCTGTTTGGGCCTTCAGTTTGTCACGAGCACGTGCCAGCTGATACAGTATGTGGTCAATTCAAAGCAGCTTTGAGTAAACACGCGAGAATACACGGCATTCGACGTGAGGTGACGACTTATGCGTTTACGGCATTGTCCTGCACCCTCTGCGCGTCAACCACAACACAATCAGCCTGGGGCACCACGCCACACCTGAAGTTATGCCAGGTAGCATCAACGCTTCGCAAATGAAAAATCAATTTCTTGCCGACATCGCATTTACCAACCACAACCAGCACATGACCATTGTGTTGCAGTTTCCCCCTGTGTCAGTTTCCCTCCATGTCAGTTCTCCCCCTGTGTCAGTATCCCCCCATAATATAAAGAGTCTTATTTGTGTGATAACAGTCGGTTTAGTGACGTTTCACTATCACCGGGTAACTGTAACAGCATATATGTATGTACATGTACAATGTACATAGGTAGTCCGATAATACGGACGCTACTTCCGCAGCTTGCTTTTGTTCGTTTAAAAACGGACGTACATTTCCAAATTTTACTTGTACCATAGGATAGGAACGTACGGTAGGAAGCAACAAAGCATGTAACATGGAAACATGTAATCATGACACAGGAAAATACAATTTTAGACATTCAAAGGACGTGTTTGCGAGGTAAACATGCGTTTTCCATAAAACAGCACAATATTTTCATATCAATGAGCATTTGAAGAAAAAAACAACAAATAACGCACGTAATCAATGCTTAAAGCCATATTATCCACAAGATAGAACTTCAAATAACACGAACATATCATGGACTCTCTTGATCCAGTCAGTTGTCATACGTGATGCACAGGGGAAGGGGGCAGTGATCAGTCGCTTTCACTTCTCCAGGTGGCGGACGATTTTAAACGTAGGCAGACGTATCAACTCTGCCATGTCTGTTGTGGCGACTGATGGCAGACCGCATGCCGCATGGCTTGTTTGCTGGGTGGAAAATTGGCACATGCTTGTTCACGGCCAACTTGACGACGGACACTCTCTGTGATCTTCACATGGCATTCCGTGGGTCGCGTCGCGTATATTCGGTCCGTAAATTCAGGATTTAAAAAAACGAAAAAACGACCCTGGCGTTTTTTTTAAAAAAAGCGTCGTTTTTTTAAGAAAAAACGCCGTCGTTTTTTTTGCCCAACCCTGGTGGTGACCAACCATGCCATTGCCCGCGTCGTGCAAACGATTGTGACTGTTTAGTGTGTGCCCTGTTCTGGACCCCGTCGTTCGACATCGATAATGCGAAAAAAGAGTGTTGAAGCAGCCGTGAATCGAAACGAATAAACACGAGAGGCGGTAAACGTAAGATGAAGGATAAAGGTGAGATAATCTAAACGTGCCAACGTTCCGGAACTGACGGAACTTTGCTCACGATAAACGTCTGAAGAGCCACACACACAATATTGCAGGCTGTTGTTCCATACTGAATATTTACAGATGTTGATGTTGACTCCAGAGAAGTCATGGTACACATTTTGCAGAGAAACATACAAAAACATCTACTGGGATTATGGTCATGAGAAGTTTTAATGTCGGCATTTTCCTCATTTGCGTTTGTCGGTGCCGGTTTGTGTGTTCTTGAACGTTTTGCGAAAAACTGTTGCCGACAATGCGCAGTAAGCTTGATGGCCAGGCTAACGGGATAATGGATAAATCCAGAAACAGAACTGATCGGGCGCGTGTCTTTTTGTTTCAGATCAAAGCCTCATGCCCGCCGTTCAAAAAACTGTTCATCGAGTTTCGAAACTGTGGGAACATCAGTTCACTGGAACAGCAGTTTAGTTCTGGATTACCTTTGTTTCTGCCATAAACCGCAGCTTTCCTGCTCTTGATTTGTGTTATCGTATCGCCCTTTCCGTTCCCATTATTGTGTTACAATGAAGTGCACAGTCGTGCTGCTGTCCAGCTTATGCGTGTTGTTGACGTTACCATGTTGCTTCTGATGCAATAAAAAACTTGAACTTGAACTTGAACTTGCTGTTGCTTGTGCTCGTTGTCAGCGTATCGGCAGATGAAAGTCAGTCCATTCCTGCTTTAACATTGGATAAGAACAACCAAGAATTTATACACCCGAAACTTATGTGTCTCCGTTGAAAAAACGTGAAGTTTGACATCGATACAGTGTGTATAGATGGGCCAACTTTCATAACCGCACCCGCTTTCCTCCCTTGACAATGTTCCGGGATCATTCAGTGCTTCAAGTTCAGGCCCGACCTTTCCCGGTTCGGGGATGAGGGGGGGGGCAATTCAGTTTGAGAAGATTATATGGTCTAGAGAACCTTTCTCCGCGCGAGAATCTGTAACACCTGAAAGTTCTGATAAAGCGAAACCGACCGATTGGTTGCCACAACAACGTGCCAAACCTTCCAGTGATGTTACAGAGTACGTTCTCCAACTGCGAACCGGGACTGTGGGCGGAGCACGGACTGCAAGGTGAAGGCCAACATCAAGGGATCGTTTTGCGAAACGGGCTCCACCGAGCTGACCACTCCGTGGAAACTGAACCTGTATGAAGGAGACGGATATCGAGAGAGACAAACAACACTTTTTGATCGTTGGCCACAACACATTCTTTTTTGGCAGTTGCAGCCGCAGTTATTTCGACTGCACTTCCTGGATGCTGTACACACCGTAGTTTCGCCAATTAAGAAGCCACATCTGAGCATACATATGGCCGATTCTCATACAGTACTTTCTCTGGTTGCTGGAAGCTGGTGGGAGATGAAAATAGCTGACAATATTTTGTCATAGGTTGTGCGCTCAATGGAAGCAGACAAAAACAAGAACAAATTCGAGTACGGTGGAGTGGACAACTTTCTGCTCGAAGTGCACCCGGCGCTGGGTGACATCCGAGAGATCCATCTCGAATTGTGGCGCTGCTGTGCGTGCGACGCCTACGCACGTTAGTGTCCCGTCTTTCAAACTTTGTGGCTATATTTCGGTATATGCCAAATCAGGACCCACTCCCCTGATTCAGGGTGGTCGCTAGCCGGTCTGACGTTGTCCAAGCTCGCCTACCCTGCCACCAACGACGGCCCGTTCACCGACTACGTTGGTCCGCTCACACTCAACGTGTACGTTCTGTAGATAACGCAATAAAATGTGAAATTTTTAGCGGCCTTTTTTTACCAAACTACGAAAGGAACCTCTGTCCACAGTAAGATGACTGAAAGTGGAGGAAGTGTCGTGTCAACTTCACACGCAAGCAGTATATTAGTGCGTAAAACATACACCTACTGTACGGTTTACTAGAGTTGAAGCATTGTTCATTTCAATGTTCATTTAAGCCTAATATAACGAACACCATTCACTCATACTTACCCGTAGTTATGTATTTGCGTTCAATAGGTTAACGGCTCGTTTTCGAACGTCGTCTTCTTTCAGAGGCGGCACAAGTACCGTTACCATAAGAGCCTCCACCCCACCAATAGAAGGTTACAGGAACCGCGGTAAGACACCACATATACAATTGGGGTCTTTTGAGTGCCAGATCTAAATTGAATAGCATTCAGACGAAGTAGTGATGCAGAAATCACTCACTCTCACACAATACGCGCATGAATCCAAGTATCATAGTGAATCATATTTTGCAGCGTAATGGACCTTGACGATCGAATGGTGATCATCTGGAACGAAACCGCCTCCTACAACAGCGAGTACTGCGTGTGTAGACGCCAGGATGGCCTGTATCCCAAAGGTGACAAGTTGACTGCCAACTCAAACGCTACGATTAGGATAGCATTGCAATTGAACAAAGCCAGTTTAAGTAACACAAAGCAGAGCCAAAAGAACGAGATGATATATAGTGGTTGGGTTCTCACGCAAAGCCGAGAAATAGGGTGTCATTGGGTGGAATTCACAAAACAAAGTCAAGCTCACCGTAAACCTCACCGTCAAAGTTCAAAGTCAGATGTTTCAGCCTCATGCTGGCTGATGGACAAGACGCGGTTTTCTAAGGCCGCTCTCTGACGCCAGCGGAGAGCGAAATTTCGCTCGCGCTCTCTGACCCCAGCGAAATTTCGCTACGGAATTTGTCAGAGAGAACGAACGAAATTTTGTTCTGCCACTGGTGTCAGAAAGCGGCCTAAACGAACTGTCAACTGTGACGCATGTATTTTTTATCACTTTTAAAAAGCACGAAACGCTGGTGAAAACCTTCCTGCAGGCGGACACCTTTCTGAATGGAGCCCCGATTACAATTTGCTTCCGCGTTCTGTGTTCCGGAAATTTTTTTTGTGAATCACAGAACCCAGTAAGCTTTCTTAATCTAAAAGATCCTCACAAACGCATTGGCTGGATTGCAATAATGACAATAGTTGACCAACATGTCTATTGAATTGTCTATCGTTTATCGCATAATTGTTTACCCGTATATACATACATGATTCGATTAAATCACCAGTGGGGCGGGGAGGGCATTCGGTTGTTATAACTATATACAGTTAATTATTGTTGCACGGATTAGGTCTGAATTTCAAACTGCGACCAGTGAGGCCAAGGAAGTGAATTCAAGGAATATGTAGCAGTCATTAATGATGTCATAACATCGAATCCTCTGCATTTTAGTGGTCTTCAAATGCATCAAAATTCAAATATCTTCATCGGTTGCACTTTTAAGGTCATTGTCGTCCTTTTCTGACGCTTTCTCAACATCAATTTCATCGGTGTTGGTCGATCCACTTGACAAATTTTGTGAGTCTGAGTCTTCTTTGGTGCTTTTTTCATCAGATTGGCTCGATTTTCCATATTCTTCGCTGTTTGATTGTCTGTAAAAATCTATCTTTTGATAAATGGCACTCACTCACTGGCACTCAATTTGGTTTAGTTCTATGGGATCAAACCTGGTGACCGGTCCGTCTAGTTTGATCTTGCCATGTGACTTTTTGGATCAAGGATATTGGAAGATTTACGAATGCCCCTAATTCGACGCGAAGTTCTACATTGGAAATCGTGCGTGGGACCAATTCTAACGCTGGTCAAAATTAATGGCATCGTTGATCAAATCTCTAATGCAAAATGTCACGTGAACTCAAGAGGCAGATGCTGGACCGATCACAAGTCTTATTAATCGCCCCAACGTTTCTTCGTCAGGTTTCTCCTGTTTAAGCTCCTCGGTAGCGATGGTAGACAGCTTTTCGTTTTGTTTCGGTTTGCGCGCTCTGTTCTTCCGTTTTATCTTCTTTATCAATCGTTCGTCGTTCTTTCGGTCATAGCCGCGTTCGGTCAGGAACTGTTTCTCGCTGCGACCCGTGATCTCGTGCACCGATACGGTCTGGTATTTTTTAAGTTTTGTAATTGGGATGATTAATTTTGATCGAAAGATTTCAAAAAAATAGACCGCACTTTTTGAAACGTCACACCACCGGGATCACCTTGTTGATCGGGACTGGCCACTTGGTCGGGCGGATTCGGTGCAAGTTTGTGCACGGCAGGAACCTGAATATGACAACCTTAATAATTTTTTTTAATTTTCGTTGAAATTGTGACAACACTATAAATACTGGAAGTTACCTCAACAGCCTTGAGCACATCATCATCAAATTTCTTCTTTCCATGATGTACGTAGCCTTTGGCCGGCAGAACCGCATCCTTTGGACGCTCGCCACGACCGGCCCGAAGTGAGAGACGCTGGAAAAATTGGCTCGATGCCAATTTTTTCTCGAACACGAAATTTTTTTATCAAACCGGATAATTTAAGGCTGGGCTTAGGTTGAATCCGGAAATCAGAATCCGGAAATACTTCCGGAAAACGCATTGCTTTTGCATGTAAATTCTTACGTTTTTCGGAATTATTTCCGGTGCCCAGAAATGCTTTGTAATTTTGCATGCAAATTATTTCCGGGTTCTGGATTCCGGATTTAACCTGAGTTCGCCCTTAAATGACAAAAATAACCAAACCGACCGCCAAGCCAGCGCGCCACTGGATTCGCTTGTTTCGATCGTGTTCGAGTTGTTTCAGGTACTTTTCGTGTTTGCGTTTTCTGCATCGTTGCACGCCGAAGGGCACAAATATGAGCAGCGACATGATGAGCAGTAGCAGGCACATAACGGCCACCGGTGGGATGATCCAGATTAGAATTGAAGTTTTGTGTTTCGAGTCTGAAATGAGCGACGATTTGGTTTGAATTCGTTCAGCATTTCTCCAAGCACCAGATGTCATTTCATACCACACTGACGCGTGAGGTAAAATTGGTTTTTATATTTTTCAGAGCTCCGTTTTGACCGAACTGATCACCTTGTTTGATATCACCTCCTAAATACCGTACCAGGTTGGCAGTTCCTCTCGTCATCAGTCAGTTTCTGTCCTTCTGGGCACGAGCAAATGGGTCGCTTCGGATTATTGGTGTCTCGGTGACAGCTGGCCGATTGACACCCACCCTTGTCGATGGCACAAGGATCGGGGATGCAACCTTGCAACGAGGCAAGGGGAGGCACCCATTCGGCCGCATTGATACAAGTCAGTCGTTTGACATTCTTGGTCAGGTCGTCAGCCCAATGCGCGTCTTCGGTACATTTCAAGTCGATGGTTGTGTCTTGGAGTAGATGTGTAGGATTTGGGGATGGTTGGGCTTGTGGAGCGTATTCTTCGGGTTTGGGTAATTGGATATGATTGTCGGTGCCGAGGTCTTCTTGTTTCAGCAGTGGGCAGACTGGAATAATCGGGGGTTTGTTGGATTTAATGTCTTTTAGTTGTGTACTGTGTTCTTGGTTGCCACTTTTAATCGGTTGCCACAGATGGGTGGCATACCACGTCATCGTCAATCTGAATGCACTAGACGACCTAAAAAAACGTGGGAGTTATTGGTTTTTCGCAAGCTTTAGAACACACCAGGCTTGCATGGCGAAATTTCAGCATTGCCATTTCCTGCCGCTTCCACCCAAGTCCCGTTGTCGCATTTGATAACTTTCGTTTCATCCAGCCCCGCATTCGGCCATGCGTGATTCACTTGACAACGCACCTGCTTGGTCACTCCGTGACGGAATTGGGGCTCGTCGCTTTTGGTAGGAATAATTTTGGCTTTAAGATGGTCGGGTTCATGGCAAACTGAAATTTATTTTATTGCCTCATTTTTAGATCGCAAAAACTGAAATGCTGGCTCGTCGAGTGCATTCCCTCCCAATAAATTTTAGATCAAGAATTCAGCAATGCAAAGGAAAAGGTATAACTGTCTCAAAGAATCGGTTGTTGTCTTCAATGCATTTATGCAGTAAATGTTTGCAGAGAAAAATGGAATCGGTAAGCTGGCATAGCCAATCGAGAGTTATGATGGGGATGCAGAAAAGGGATTCAGGCTCGATGTCCCCCTGGGTGTCGATGTCCCCTTGGCCTCGATGTCCCCCTGATTGGAAGGTATGTGAGGGATACAAAATACAGTTGCATGCCAATCGACGAAGAGCCGTTCTGGCTTGCCATATCTGACAAATGGAGATCACATACATCGAATCGGCTATCA
This sequence comes from Rhynchonema sp. JSB1_4, assembly GCA_030248065.1. NCBI lineage: Eukaryota > Metazoa > Nematoda > Chromadorea > Monhysterida > Xyalidae > Rhynchonema > Rhynchonema sp. JSB1_4. The sequence goes on along the minus strand of JASAMV010001576.1, from coordinate 18,439 downwards.
CGAATCACCATCGGCGGCATCGGGGGAGATCAGAAGTGGATAAATACTTTCATTTTACCCGGATGCTGTCGATGGTGATTCATGATGGCCGATTCATAGTTTATACCCTCCATAGGTCATTTTCAGCAAGCAGGACAATCCAAAATCGATTGGCATGCAACTACGCGGCATGTGAAGGTGATTTCATGTCAGGGGGACATCGACACCCGGGGGACATCGGGATTTAATGCAGAAAAGGGTGTTTGGTGGTATATCTCCATTTATGGTCTAAACTATCGTTTGAATAGCAAGAATCACACACGTGGTTAGCAAAGCCAACATATGGCTGGATTTGCAGCCACTTTTGCAACCCTGCCCGATATGGTTCACGTTCCATTCCCCATTCTTATCACAATTTATTGATTTTATCTTCGGTGTTTCGATCCACTTGTAATCATTTTTACAACGAACCTCGACTGTTTTGCCCCGCGTGTATGGTGCCTGAGCAGATGGGGACTTCCCTGGTTCCGTATTTATTTCTTCAAGTTTCCTTCTGGGGTCAATGCAGCCTGGAAACTATAGTCGGCCAAGTTGGCCACTTTTCCAAACCGAGCCCTTAACATGGCGGAGGACACAATTGTTGGACTTGGGCACATCATATTGACTCTCAGCTGTGTGATTTATTGAGAAGCAATGCATTCGACCAAACCCAGCTTCAGCCCAATCACAAAATCACTTAGATACCTTTGTAACATGGTTGGAGTGTTTGATCGCCGTGTTTGAACTCTCCTCCCTCGCATGTTACCGTCTTCTCTGCTTCTTTGTCAGTCTCAGGCCAATGATGACCTTCGGCGCACTTCACGGTCAGCTGGGCATATGGACTGACTGGGGGCTTGGTGGAATCTTTGGATACAACACCGGATGGAAGAGCGCCGCAGTCTAAAAAATTTTGGAGCAAATGATAAGAATGACCGAAACTATTATTTAGTTCGTTTCAAGCAAACTGATTAGTTTCCCAATGCGATAGATCGTTCATTTTATTCGTCGACCTCAGTTGTCATTGATGTGCGTTATATACTGAGTAATCGAAGCACTATTCCATGAAGTTAATTTCTACCTCTGGGTTCAAGTTGACAGACGAAAGCGAACTTCCATTCTCCAGAGCAGTCGCCGGAATTCAAGGTTTCGCCACGTCGATAAAAGAAACACGGCCCTGCACCACCGTCCCTAATCCACTCGGTGGTGCTGTCTTTTACAATTGTTTCATTGGTCGCCCATTGTAGCACTCCGTTTTTCTTGTGGATTCCAACCCATACTGATTTTCCTGGGCCGATTGTCTGAACAAAATATGGACGTTGTGGCAAGATTTCAATGTATTGAACGCACAGTGAAGTGTCAGAAAATTGTACAGCAGCTCACCAAATCTTTTAAAATGACCTCGAAAGCTTCTTTGCTCATTTTCGGCATCACGAGCGCTACTTCGTGGTAGTTGCTGTTCTTGATTTTGATGTTGTTGGCGCAATGACTGTTGGCTTGCTCCCAGGTCAGATCAGGATTAAGATCGATATAAGCATAGCATTTTTTGTGTGTTGTGTCAAAACTGGCTGCGCCAGCACCGTTTTCCAATTTGTCATCCGTGATGGAAATACATTCGGCAGTTAGATTGCCATTAGGATCGCCGGCCCGACTGCAAGTCACTAGCAAAAAAATGCAGGAAAGAAAGATGGAAAGGGTCATGATGCTGATTGATCAATGATTGGCTTGGTTGTCGATGAATTGGTGAAATCCGTGGAAAAAATCGATATAACGAAGTCAAGGAAATGAACATGTGGAATATTTGAACGCTCCTAAAAAATTCTATGCCTCACTTGGGGACTTGGAGCAGGGAACCGCATGCATACGGTAGCTGACCCAACAGTGGTCGGACAATGTGGTGGTTGGTTACGGTATTGCTAACATAATTGATTTTGTTTTCGTTCATTTGCACATCGATTGGGAAATCTTGAACTTAGGTAGGATTCAAGCGGGATCCCGATCCCGAATGGTTTTTGGATCCCGATCGCGAACTAATCCCGATCCGGAAACTTTTCGGAATTAAAACGTTTTTACCAGTCGCAAAATTGTTCTTAATTTACACTAAAAAGATTTTCGTCAGGTTGCATAATTTGACTCAAAATCATTTCTCTTCGTATTAAATTCATCGCCAAAGTATGTACTTTCAGTTGAGTTCGGGGGATAAAACTTGACAAGAGCCATAAAATCTCCAGATTTCACTTGATGAAAAGTATTTTGCTCTAATCTCGATCCCGAACTTGCGACCACATTTGAATTCTAGCCGTACGTAAGCAAAGAAATATTCGAGTAAATACCAAGAGTAAATGCGGCTTGAGTTGGGGCGAATCGTAGGCACGGTTTGGTAATAAGTTGTAGCAAAATGACCTGAAACAAACATGCAGTCAAGAAAGAATAAGGCCCACGAGTTGTTTGTTTTGTTTTGTTCAAAATCAGGCTAATCATGTGCGTTTAATCAATAGTGCAGCAGTGTGCTCAAGTAATGTGACTAAAGAATATCACAAGTTGCACGAGCAAAAAACAAAAAATTTCCTATAGGCAATCGATATTTTCAGGTCAGTATAGCTTTCTAATCATCTTTATCACCGTCTTGTCTCTGCGTGTCCTCCGGTCCCCCTCCCACGGTGATCGCGTGACTCAACTCAGTCGTGTCCGGTCCTTCGTCTTTCTCAACATCGGCCTTTGCTTTCGCTGGGTCATTCAACGGGCTGTTGTACGCACTGGGCTCCGTTGTTTCGTACTTAGTCTTGGTGGCTTGGTCACGTTTACTGAAATCGGGGATTGAAGTTCTGGTTTGTTCCAAATACCATGCATTGCCAACAATATGAGATGATTCTTTTAATTCTTCACCACCGTTGATCTTGTATCTTTTGGTCGGTTTCTTTGTCATTGTTATCTTCGTTGTGCTTCTTGTACCGATAGAGCCCGAAACCGCCGAAGCCAATCAACAAGACAATGATTATAACGACGCAGATGATCAACAATGGCAGCATCCAGCTGGCTGACGATGCAACTGATAATGGTTTGAATAGTAAATTTTAAAACAAAATTCAAAATTTACAACAATTCTTTTAAATGAATCAAATTCCACACCTTTCTTCGTGCATTTCTTTACTCCTCCATCCTCAATCGGTTCAGATCCCTCCTCACATCCACAAATCACGTCCTTTTCCGGCTTTCCATTCGAGTAATCGGGTTCACACAACTGTTCACCACAATTACCATTGGCCTCGGTGCACGGATTGAGGACACAAAACTCTTTGCTTAACACTTGATCGTTCCAAGTGCCAGCAGTGCCGCAGGTCAGAGTCTTGTTCGAGGTTGGATCAGTCCAAATCATTGTGTCTTTGTTGATGCATTCCAGTTCGGTCGTTGCTCCCAGCCGGACATATTCGTTGCCGCCGTGATCTTGGATCTTGAAGTCGGCGATTGTAGGTGATCGGACGTTGGCACCGAATTTGAAAGTGATGGGCACTTTGCAGACTGAAACATTGACGAATATGTACAAAGTCATTCTCGGTCAAATTATAGTGAAGAAAGAGTGATTGACTCACCAGGAAGGCATGGTGCGACCGTAACACCGGAGGTGTCCCTGTCTTTCCAATCGCCGTCATCGCAAACGATGGTTTTGGCTTTGGTTGGATCGGATGGATATGGCCAGATGTGGTTGGTCTTGCAGTTCACAGTTACCTTTGATTGATGCCAAGGTATAGGCCAAGACCCCGCTGGCTTAGTGACTCGGTCGACATTCATGGTAGCGGTGATATTGGGGCATTCTGAAGGTTCATTTCTCGTCATATGGTACTTAATAGGTGCGGGCTGGTTCATGTTTCTTTAAGTCATTTGTTAGGTTGGGAGGGATCTGTAATTTATGCAGTCTGCAAACTATCTGCCCGTTTCCGTAATCGAGCCCTAACTTGGCACGGGACACGAATATTGGACATAAATAATCTTGAGTCCCGTCAATGCGATTTATTGAAAAGCAATGCATTCGACCAAATGCGGCTTTAATCAAATCACAAACCCTTAGCGACCTTTATAACATGGTTCGAGCGATTCATCGCCGATTTTGAACTCCCCTCCAACGCAAGTCACCGTCTTCTCTTCTTCTGTGTTGGTCTCAGGCCAATGGTGACCTTCGGCGCACTTCACGGTTAACTGGGCGTATGGACTGACTGGAGGTTTGGTGGAATCTTTGGATACAACGCCGGATAGAAGAGTGTCGCAGTCTAAAAAATTGTGGAGCAAATGATAAGAATGTCCAAAAATATTATTTAGTTCGTTTCAAGCAAACTGATTAGTTTCGCAATGCGATAGATCGTTCATTTTATTCGTCGACCTCAGTTATCATTGATGTGCGTTATATACTGAGTAATCTAAGCACTATTCCATGAAGTTAATTTTTACCTCTGGGTTCAAGTTGACAGACGAAAGCGAACTTCCATTCTCCAGAGCAGTCGCCGGAATTCAAGGTTTCGCCACGTCGATAAAAGAAACACGGCCCTGCACCACCGTCCCTAATCCACTCGGTGGTGCTGTCTTTTACAATTGTTTCATTGGTCGCCCATTGTAGCACTCCGTTTTTCTTGTGGATTCCAACCCATACTGATTTTCCTGGGCCGATTGTCTGAACAAAATGTGCACGTTGTGGCAAGATTTCAATGTATTGAACGCACAGTGAAGTGTCAGAAAATTGTACAGCAGCTCACCAAATCTTTTAAAATGACCTCGAAAGCTTCTTTGCTCATTTTCGGCATCACGAGCGCTACTTCGTGGTAGTTGCTGTTCTTGATTTTGATGTTGTTGGCGCAATGACTGTTGGCTTGCTCCCAGGTCAGATCAGGATTAAGATCGATATAAGCATAGCATTTTTTGACTGAAAAATGCCATCCTTTCATTCAAATTGATCAACAAAATCTTTTCGACGTCGATTGAATATCACTCAAAATATAAATATTTGGAGCACACTGATAGTGGAGCCAGACTATGCGTTTCACTTCCACAAAGCTGCACAATAACACACAAAGCTACCGAATAAAGTCGAAAATGCAAAGCGACAGTTAACTTACCACCCAAGTGCACATCGAGGAGGTGTCGTGAAATATCGACCTTGTTGGGCACTAGAGACAAAAGGTTGACGCGATCCCTGAAACTCAAAGGAGATTCTACGTCATTTCTGCAGCAGGGGATCACACAGATGAATGAACACATGGGCATGATAACAAGCTTGACTGACTGCGGAAGTCCTAGTGCACACACCATTTGTCCAGACGGAAATTAACATAACAAACTGTTGGGAAACGATTCAAACAAAAGCTGAGTTAACACAGCTCAACCCACCACTGCAGTGACAGCATCGTGGCTCCACCAAACATCAACTCATCGGTGAAAAGGACTGCACGAAAGCGCTTGCGGAACGTGCGAACCCTGAAACTCAAAGGCGAATCTCAGTTTTCGATAGGGAACCACGCGCCTATGGGCATGATAACATTGTCTGACACTGACGATGTCCAAGTGCACTGCCTTGCCTGGGGAAACAGAAATTAGCCGCAGGACAAAGTTTGGGCAAAGTTTAAGCAATAATAAGTGAGAAAAAAATGCCTTTGAACTCACCACCCAAGTGCACATCGGCGTGGGTTGGTGAAACATCAACGCTGTGGGTCACGGCTGCGGGATCGGATCATCGCACACAGCTCACCGATACAACCTCTGTCCCGATTTGGTGTGCTGTGGGTCGCCGCGTGGCGTATTTTTTGAACAAAACTTTGTATTTTTTGCACGAAAAGGTCTCTTTGATCAAAACAATTTTTTCATTGGAAAATATGGGACAGAAAAGGTGCGCGGTGGCTGTGGGTTGTTTTGGGGGGTTTGTGTTTGTGGTGTGGTGTGTGTGGTGGTTGTTTGGGGGGGTCGGGATCGAACCATCGCCCAGCCCCGATCAACCTCTGTCCCGATTTGGTGTGCTGTGGGTCGCCACGTGGCGTATTTTTTTGAACAAAACTTTGTATTTTTTGCATGAAAAGGTCTCTTTGATCAAAATAATTTTTTTATGAGAAAATATGGGACAGAAAAGGTGCGCGACGTGCGAACCCTGAAACTCAAAGGCGAGTCTCAGTTTTCGACAGGCAACCACGCAAGTAGATTAGCCCATGGGCATGATAACATTGTCTGACACTGACGATGTCCAAGTGCACTGCCTGCCTGGGGAAACCGAAATTAGCCGCAGGACAAAGTTTGGGCAAAGTTTAAGCAATAATAAATGAGATAAAAATGCCTTTGAACTCACCACCCAAGTGCACATCGGCGTGGGTTGGTGAAACATCAACGCTGTGGGTCACGGCTGCGGGATCGGATCATCGCACACAGCTCACCGATACAACCTCTGTCCCGACTTGGTGTGCTGTGGGTCGCCGCGTGGCGTATTTTTTGAGCAAAACTTTGTATTTTTTTGCACGAAAAGGCCTCTTTGATCAAAACAATTTTTTCATGAGAAAATATGGGACAGAAAAGGTGCGCGACGTGCGAACCCTGAAACTCAAAGGCGAGTCTCAGTTTTCGACAGGGAACCACGCAAGTAAATTAGCCCATGGGCATGATAACATTGTCTGACACTGACGATGTCCAAGTGCACTGCCTGCCTGGGGAAACAGAAATTAGCCGCAGGACAAAGTTTGGGCAAAGTTTAAGCAATAATAAATGAGATTAAAATGCCTTTGAACTCACCACCCAAGTGCACATCGGCGTGGGTTGGTGAAACATCAACGCTGTGGGTCACTGCTGCGGGATCGGATCATCGCACACAGCTCACCGATACAACCTCTGTCCCGATTTGGTGTGCTGTGGGTCGCCGCGTGGCGTATTTTTTGAGCAAAACTTTGTATTTTTTGCACGAAAAGGTCTCTTTGATCAAAACAATTTTTTCATGAGAAAATATGGGCAGAAAAGGTGCGCGACGTGCGAACCCTGAAACTCAAAGGCGAGTCTCAGTTTTCGACAGGCAACCACGCAAGTAAATTAGCCCATGGGCATGATAACATTGTCTGACACTGACGATGTCCAAGTGCACTGCCTGCCTGGGGAAACAGAAATTAGCCGCAGGACAAAGTTTGGGCAAAGTTTAAGCAATAATAAGTGAGAAAAAATGCCTTTGAACTCACCACCCAAGTGCACATCGGCGTGGGTTGGTGAAACATCAACGCTGTGGGTCACGGCTGCGGGATCGGATCATCGCACACAGCTCACCGATACAACCTCTGTCCCGATTTGGTGTGCTGTGGGTCGCCGCGTGGCGTATTTTTTGAGCAAAACTTTGTATTTTTTGCATGAAAAGGTCTCTTTGATCAAAACAATTTTTTCATGAGAAAATATGGGACAGAAAAGGTGCGCGACGTGCGAACCCTGAAACTCAAAGGCGAGTCTCAGTTTTCGACAGGGAACCACGCAAGTAAATTAGCCCATGGGCATGATAACATTGTCTGACACTGACGATGTCCAAGTGCACTGCCTGCCTGGGGAAACAGAAATTAGCCGCAGGACAAAGTTTGGGCAAAGTTTAAGCAATAATAAGTGAGAAAAAATGCCTTTGAACTCACCACCCAAGTGCACATCGGCGTGGGTTGGTGAAACATCAACGCTGTGGGTCACGGCTGCGGGATCGGATCATCGCACACAGCTCACCGATACAACCTCTGTCCCGATTTGGTGTGCTGTGGGTCGCCGCGTGGCGTATTTTTTGAGCAAAACTTTGTATTTTTTGCACGAAAAGGTCTCTTTGATCAAAACAATTTTTCATGGGAAAATATGGGACAGAAAAGGTGCGCGACGTGCGAACCCTGAAACTCAAAGGCGAGTCTCAGTTTTCGACAGGGAACCACGCAAGTAAATTAGCCCATGGGCATGATAACATTGTCTGACACTGACGATGTCCAAGTGCACTGCCTGCCTGGGGAAACAGAAATTAGCCGCAGGACAAAGTTTGGGCAAAGTTTAAGCAATAATAAGTGAGAAAAAATGCCTTTGAACTCACCACCCAAGTGCACATCGGCGTGGGTTGGTGAAACATCAACGCTGTGGGTCACGGCTGCGGGATCGGATCATCGCACACAGCTCACCGATACAACCTCTGTCCCGATTTGGTGTGCTGTGGGTCGCCGCGTGGCGTATTTTTTGAGCAAAACTTTGTATTTTTTGCATGAAAAGGTCTCTTTGATCAAAACAATTTTTTCATGAGAAAATATGGGACAGAAAAGGTGCGCGACGTGCGAACCCTGAAACTCAAAGGCGAGTCTCAGTTTTCGACAGGGAACCACGCAAGTAAATTAGCCCATGGGCATGATAACATTGTCTGACACTGACGATGTCCAAGTGCACTGCCTGCCTGGGGAAACAGAAATTAGCCGCAGGACAAAGTTTGGGCAAAGTTTAAGCAATAATAAGTGAGAAAAAATGCCTTTGAACTCACCACCCAAGTGCACATCGGCGTGGGTTGGTGAAACATCAACGCTGTGGGTCACGGCTGCGGGATCGGATCATCGCACACAGCTCACCGATACAACCTCTGTCCCGATTTGGTGTGCTGTGGGTCGCCGCGTGGCGTATTTTTTGAGCAAAACTTTGTATTTTTTGCACGAAAAGGTCTCTTTGATCAAAACAATTTTTTCATGAGAAAATATGGGACAGAAAAGGTGCGCGACGTGCGAACCCTGAAACTCAAAGGCGAGTCTCAGTTTTCGACAGGGAACCACGCAAGTAAATTAGCCCATGGGCATGATAACATTGTCTGACACTGACGATGTCCAAGTGCACTGCCTGCCTGGGGAAACAGAAATTAGCCGCAGGACAAAGTTTGGGCAAAGTTTAAGCAATAATAAGTGAGAAAAAATGCCTTTGAACTCACCACCCAAGTGCACATCGGCGTGGGTTGGTGAAACATCAACGCTGTGGGTCACGGCTGCGGGATCGGATCATCGCACACAGCTCACCGATACAACCTCTGTCCCGATTTGGTGTGCTGTGGGTCGCCGCGTGGCGTATTTTTTGAACAAAACTTTGTATTTTTTGCACGAAAAGGTCTCTTTGATCAAAACAATTTTTTCATGAGAAAATATGGGACAGAAAAGGTGCGCGACGTGCGAACCCTGAAACTCAAAGGCGAGTCTCAGTTTTCGACAGGGAACCACGCAAGTAAATTAGCCCATGGGCATGATAACATTGTCTGACACTGACGATGTCCAAGTGCACTGCCTGCCTGGGGAAACAGAAATTAGCCGCAGGACAAAGTTTGGGCAAAGTTTAAGCAATAATAAGTGAGAAAAAATGCCTTTGAACTCACCACCCAAGTGCACATCGGCGTGGGTTGGTGAAACATCAACGCTGTGGGTCACGGCTGCGGGATCGGATCATCGCACACAGCTCACCGATACAACCTCTGTCCCGATTTGGTGTGCTGTGGGTCGCCGCGTGGCGTATTTTTTGAGCAAAACTTTGTATTTTTTGCATGAAAAGGTCTCTTTGATCAAAACAATTTTTTCATGAGAAAATATGGGACAGAAAAGGTGCGCGACGTGCGAACCCTGAAACTCAAAGGCGAGTCTCAGTTTTCGACAGGGAACCACGCAAGTAAATTAGCCCATGGGCATGATAACATTGTCTGACACTGACGATGTCCAAGTGCACTGCCTGTCTGGGGAAACAGAAATTAGCCGCAGGACAAAGTTTGGGCAAAGTTTAAGCAATAATAAGTGAGAAAAAATGCCTTTGAACTCACCACCCAAGTGCACATCGGCGTGGGTTGGTGAAACATCAACGCTGTGGGTCACGGCTGCGGGATCGGATCATCGCACACAGCTCACCGATACAACCTCTGTCCCGATTTGGTGTGCTGTGGGTCGCCGCGTGGCGTATTTTTTGAGCAAAACTTTGTATTTTTTGCATGAAAAGGTCTCTTTGATCAAAACAATTTTTTCATGAGAAAATATGGGACAGAAAAGGTGCGCGACGTGCGAACCCTGAAACTCAAAGGCGAGTCTCAGTTTTCGACAGGGAACCACGCAAGTAAATTAGCCCATGGGCATGATAACATTGTCTGACACTGACGATGTCCAAGTGCACTGCCTGCCTGGGGAAACAGAAATTAGCCGCAGGACAAAGTTTGGGCAAAGTTTAAGCAATAATAAGTGAGAAAAAATGCCTTTGAACTCACCACCCAAGTGCACATCGGCGTGGGTTGGTGAAACATCAACGCTGTGGGTCACGGCTGCGGGATCGGATCATCGCACACAGCTCACCGATACAACCTCTGTCCCGATTTGGTGTGCTGTGGGTCGCCGCGTGGCGTATTTTTTGAGCAAAACTTTGTATTTTTTGCATGAAAAGGTCTCTTTGATCAAAACAATTTTTTCATGAGAAAATATGGGACAGAAAAGGTGCGCGACGTGCGAACCCTGAAACTCAAAGGCGAGTCTCAGTTTTCGACAGGGAACCACGCAAGTAAATTAGCCCATGGGCATGATAACATTGTCTGACACTGACGATGTCCAAGTGCACTGCCTGCCTGGGGAAACAGAAATTAGCCGCAGGACAAAGTTTGGGCAAAGTTTAAGCAATAATAAGTGAGAAAAAATGCCTTTGAACTCACCACCCAAGTGCACATCGGCGTGGGTTGGTGAAACATCAACGCTGTGGGTCACGGCTGCGGGATCGGATCATCGCACACAGCTCACCGATACAACCTCTGTCCCGATTTGGTGTGCTGTGGGTCGCCGCGTGGCGTATTTTTTGAACAAAACTTTGTATTTTTTGCATGAAAAGGTCTCTTTGATCAAAACAATTTTTTCATGAGAAAATATGGGACAGAAAAGGTGCGCGACGTGCGAACCCTGAAACTCAAAGGCGAGTCTCAGTTTTCGACAGGCAACCACGCAAGTAAATTAGCCCATGGGCATGATAACATTGTCTGACACTGACGATGTCCAAGTGCACTGCCTGTATGGGGAAACAGAAATTAGCCGCAGGACAAAGTTTGGGCAAAGTTTAAGCAATAATAAGTGAGAAAAAATGCCTTTGAACTCACCACCCAAGTGCACATCGGCGTGGGTTGGTGAAACATCAACGCTGTGGGTCACGGCTGCGGGATCGGATCATCGCACACAGCTCACCGATACAACCTCTGTCCCGATTTGGTGTGCTGTGGGTCGCCGCGTGGCGTATTTTTTGAGCAAAACTTTGTATTTTTTGCATGAAAAGGTCTCTTTGATCAAAACAATTTTTTCATGAGAAAATATGGGACAGAAAAGGTGCGCGACGTGCGAACCCTGAAACTCAAAGGCGAGTCTCAGTTTTCGACAGGGAACCACGCAAGTAAATTAGCCCATGGGCATGATAACATTGTCTGACACTGACGATGTCCAAGTGCACTGCCTGCCTGGGGAAACAGAAATTAGCCGCAGGACAAAGTTTGGGCAAAGTTTAAGCAATAATAAGTGAGAAAAAATGCCTTTGAACTCACCACCCAAGTGCACATCGGCGTGGGTTGGTGAAACATCAACGCTGTGGGTCACGGCTGCGGGATCGGATCATCGCACACAGCTCACCGATACAACCTCTGTCCCGATTTGGTGTGCTGTGGGTCGCCGCGTGGCGTATTTTTTGAACAAAACTTTGTATTTTTTGCATGAAAAGGTCTCTTTGATCAAAACAATTTTTTCATGAGAAAATATGGGACAGAAAAGGTGCGCGACGTGCGAACCCTGAAACTCAAAGGCGAGTCTCAGTTTTCGACAGGGAACCACGCAAGTAAATTAGCCCATGGGCATGATAACATTGTCTGACACTGACGATGTCCAAGTGCACTGCCTGCCTGGGGAAACAGAAATTAGCCGCAGGACAAAGTTTGGGCAAAGTTTAAGCAATAATAAGTGAGAAAAAATGCCTTTGAACTCACCACCCAAGTGCACATCGGCGTGGGTTGGTGAAACATCAACGCTGTGGGTCACGGCTGCGGGATCGGATCATCGCACACAGCTCACCGATACAACCTCTGTCCCGATTTGGTGTGCTGTGGGTCGCCGCGTGGCGTATTTTTTGAGCAAAACTTTGTATTTTTTGCATGAAAAGGTCTCTTTGATCAAAACAATTTTTTCATGGGAAAATATGGGACAGAAAAGGTGCGCGACGTGCGAACCCTGAAACTCAAAGGCGAGTCTCAGTTTTCGACAGGCAACCACGCAAGTAAATTAGCCCATGGGCATGATAACATTGTCTGACACTGACGATGTCCAAGTGCACTGCCTGTATGGGGAAACAGAAATTAGCCGCAGGACAAAGTTTGGGCAAAGTTTAAGCAATAATAAGTGAGAAAAAATGCCTTTGAACTCACCACCCAAGTGCACATCGGCGTGGGTTGGTGAAACATCAACGCTGTGGGTCACGGCTGCGGGATCGGATCATCGCACACAGCTCACCGATACAACCTCTGTCCCGATTTGGTGTGCTGTGGGTCGCCGCGTGGCGTATTTTTTGAGCAAAACTTTGTATTTTTTGCATGAAAAGGTCTCTTTGATCAAAACAATTTTTTCATGAGAAAATATGGGACAGAAAAGGTGCGCGACGTGCGAACCCTGAAACTCAAAGGCGAGTCTCAGTTTTCGACAGGGAACCACGCAAGTAAATTAGCCCATGGGCATGATAACATTGTCTGACACTGACGATGTCCAAGTGCACTGCCTGCCTGGGGAAACAGAAATTAGCCGCAGGACAAAGTTTGGGCAAAGTTTAAGCAATAATAAGTGAGAAAAAATGCCTTTGAACTCACCACCCAAGTGCACATCGGCGTGGGTTGGTGAAACATCAACGCTGTGGGTCACGGCTGCGGGATCGGATCATCGCACACAGCTCACCGATACAACCTCTGTCCCGATTTGGTGTGCTGTGGGTCGCCGCGTGGCGTATTTTTTGAACAAAACTTTGTATTTTTTGCATGAAAAGGTCTCTTTGATCAAAACAATTTTTTCATGAGAAAATATGGGACAGAAAAGGTGCGCGACGTGCGAACCCTGAAACTCAAAGGCGAGTCTCAGTTTTCGACAGGGAACCACGCAAGTAAATTAGCCCATGGGCATGATAACATTGTCTGACACTGACGATGTCCAAGTGCACTGCCTGCCTGGGGAAACAGAAATTAGCCGCAGGACAAAGTTTGGGCAAAGTTTAAGCAATAATAAGTGAGAAAAAATGCCTTTGAACTCACCACCCAAGTGCACATCGGCGTGGGTTGGTGAAACATCAACGCTGTGGGTCACGGCTGCGGGATCGGATCATCGCACACAGCTCACCGATACAACCTCTGTCCCGATTTGGTGTGCTGTGGGTCGCCGCGTGGCGTATTTTTTGAGCAAAACTTTGTATTTTTTGCATGAAAAGGTCTCTTTGATCAAAACAATTTTTTCATGAGAAAATATGGGACAGAAAAGGTGCGCGACGTGCGAACCCTGAAACTCAAAGGCGAGTCTCAGTTTTCGACAGGGAACCACGCAAGTAAATTAGCCCATGGGCATGATAACATTGTCTGACACTGACGATGTCCAAGTGCACTGCCTGCCTGGGGAAACAGAAATTAGCTACGAGACAAAGTTTGGGCAAAGTTTAAGCAATAATAAGTGAGAAAAAATGCCTTTGAACTCACCACCCAAGTGCACATCGGCGTAGGTTGGTGAAACATCAACGCTGTGGGTCACGGCTGCGGGATCGGATCATCGCACACAGCTCACCGATACAACCTCTGTCCCGATTTGGTGTGCTGTGGGTCGCCGCGTGGCGTATTTTTTGAGCAAAACTTTGTATTTTTTGCATGAAAAGGCCTCTTTGATCAAAACAATTTTTTCATGAGAAAATATGGGACAGAAAAGGTGCGCGACGTGCGAACCCTGAAACTCAAAGGCGAGTCTCAGTTTTCGACAGGGAACCACGCAAGTAAATTAGCCCATGGGCATGATAACATTGTCTGACACTGACGATGTCCAAGTGCACTGCCTGCCTGGGGAAACAGAAATTAGCCGCAGGACAAAGTTTGGGCAAAGTTTAAGCAATAATAAGTGAGAAAAAATGCCTTTGAACTCACCACCCAAGTGCACATCGGCGTGGGTTGGTGAAACATCAACGCTGTGGGTCACGGCTGCGGGATCGGATCATCGCACACAGCTCACCGATACAACCTCTGTCCCGATTTGGTGTGCTGTGGGTCGCCGCGTGGCGTATTTTTTGAACAAAACTTTGTATTTTTTGCATGAAAAGGTCTCTTTGATCAAAACAATTTTTTTCATGAGAAAATATGGGACAGAAAAGGTGCGCGACGTGCGAACCCTGAAACTCAAAGGCGAGTCTCAGTTTTCGACAGGGAACCACGCAAGTAAATTAGCCCATGGGCATGATAACATTGTCTGACACTGATGATGTCCAAGTGCACTGCCTGCCTGGGGAAACAGAAATTAGCCGCTGGACAAAGTTTGGGCAAAGTTTAAGCAATAATAAGTGGGAAAAAATGCCTTTGAACTCACCACCCAAGTGCACATCGGCGTGGGTTGGTGAAACATCAACGCTGTGGGTCACGGCTGCGGGATCGGATCATCGCACACAGCTCACCGATACAACCTCTGTCCCGATTTGGTGTGCTGTGGGTCGCCGCGTGGCGTATTTTTTGAACAAAACTTTGTATTTTTTGCATGAAAAGGTCTCTTTGATCAAAACAATTTTTTCATGAGAAAATATGGGACAGAAAAGGTGCGCGACGTGCGAACCCTGAAACTCAAAGGCGAGTCTCAGTTTTCGACAGGGAACCACGCAAGTAAATTAGCCCATGGGCATGATAACATTGTCTGACACTGACGATGTCCAAGTGCACTGCCTGCCTGGGGAAACAGAAATTAGCCGCAGGACAAAGTTTGGGCAAAGTTTAAGCAATAATAAGTGAGAAAAAATGCCTTTGAACTCACCACCCAAGTGCACATCGGCGTGGGTTGGTGAAACATCAACGCTGTGGGTCACGGCTGCGGGATCGGATCATCGCACACAGCTCACCGATACAACCTCTGTCCCGATTTGGTGTGCTGTGGGTCGCCGCGTGGCGTATTTTTTGAGCAAAACTTTGTATTTTTTGCATGAAAAGGTCTCTTTGATCAAAACAATTTTTTCATGGGAAAATATGGGACAGAAAAGGTGCGCGACGTGCGAACCCTGAAACTCAAAGGCGAGTCTCAGTTTTCGACAGGGAACCACGCAAGTAAATTAGCCCATGGGCATGATAACATTGTCTGACACTGACGATGTCCAAGTGCACTGCCTGTCTGGGGAAACAGAAATTGGCCACGAGACAAAGTTTGGGCAAAGTTTAGGCAATAATAAGTGAGAAAAAAATGCCTTTGAACTCACCACCCAAGTGCACATCGGCGTAGGTTGGTGAAACATCAACGCTGTGGGTCACGGCTGCGGGATCGGATCATCGCACACAGCTCACCGATACAACCTCTGTCCCGATTTGGTGTGCTGTGGGTCGCCGCGTGGCGTATTTTTTGAGCAAAACTTTGTATTTTTTGCACGAAAAGGTCTCTTTGATCAAAACAATTTTTTCATGAGAAAATATGGGACAGAAAAGGTGCGCGACGTGCGAACCCTGAAACTCAAAGGCGAGTCTCAGTTTTCGACAGGGAACCACGCAAGTAAATTAGCTCATGGGCATGATAACATTGTCTGACACTGACGATGTCCAAGTGCACTGCCTGCCTGGGGAAACAGAAATTAGCCGCAGGACAAAGTTTGGGCAAAGTTTAAGCAATAATAAGTGGGAAAAAATGCCTTTGAACTCACCACCCAAGTGCACATCGGCGTGGGTTGGTGAAACATCAACGCTGTGGGTCACGGCTGCGGGATCGGATCATCGCACACAGCTCACCGATACAACCTCTGTCCCGATTTGGTGTGCTGTGGGTCGCCGCGTGGCGTATTTTTTGAACAAAACTTTGTATTTTTTGCACGAAAAGGTCTCTTAGATCAAAACAATTTTTTCATTGGAAAATATGGGACAGAAAAGGTGCGCGACGTGCGAACCCTGAAACTCAAAGGCGAGTCTCAGTTTTCGACAGGGAACCACGCAAGTAAATTAGCCCATGGGCATGATAACATTGTCTGACACTGACGATGTCCAAGTGCACTGCCTGCCTGGGGAAACAGAAATTGGCCGCTGGACAAAGTTTGGGCAAAGTTTAAGCAATAATAAGTGAGAAAAAAATGCCTTTGAACTCACCACCCAAGTGCACATCGGCGTGGGTTGGTGAAACATCAACGCTGTGGGTCACGGCTGCGGGATCGGATCATCGCACACAGCTCACCGATACAACCTCTGTCCCGATTTGGTGTGCTGTGGGTCGCCGCGTGGCGTATTTTTTGAACAAAACTTTGTATTTTTTGCATGAAAAGGTCTCTTTGATCAAAACAATTTTTTCATGAGAAAATATGGGACAGAAAAGGTGCGCGACGTGCGAACCCTGAAACTCAAAGGCGAGTCTCAGTTTTCGACAGGGAACCACGCAAGTAAATTAGCCCATGGGCATGATAACATTGTCTGACACTGACGATGTCCAAGTGCACTGCCTGTCTGGGGAAACAGAAATTGGCCACGAGACAAAGTTTGGGCAAAGTTTAAGCAATAATAAGTGAGAAAAAAATGCCTTTGAACTCACCACCCAAGTGCACATCGGCGTAGGTTGGTGAAACATCAACGCTGTGGGTCACGGCTGCGGGATCGGATCATCGCACACAGCTCACCGATACAACCTCTGTCCCGATTTGGTGTGCTGTGGGTCGCCGCGTGGCGTATTTTTTGAGCAAAACTTTGTATTTTTTGCATGAAAAGGTCTCTGATCAAAACAATTTTTTCATGAGAAAATATGGGACCGAAAAGGTGCGCGACGCGCGAACCCTGAAACTCAAAGGCGAGTCTCAGTTTTCGACAGGGAACCACGCAAGTAAATTAGCCCATGGGCATGATAACATTGTCTGACACTGACGATGTCCAAGTGCACTGCCTGTATGGGGAAACAGAAATTAGCCGCAGGACAAAGTTTGGGCAAAGTTTAAGCAATAATAAGTGAGAAAAAATGCCTTTGAACTCACCACCCAAGTGCACATCGGCGTGGGTTGGTGAAACATCAACGCTGTGGGTCACGGCTGCGGGATCGGATCATCGCACACAGCTCACCGATACAACCTCTGTCCCGATTTGGTGTGCTGTGGGTCGCCGCGTGGCGTATTTTTTGAACAAAACTTTGTATTTTTTGCATGAAAAGGTCTCTTTGATCAAAACAATTTTTTCATGAGAAAATATGGGACAGAAAAGGTGCGCGACGTGCGAACCCTGAAACTCAAAGGCGAGTCTCAGTTTTCGACAGGGAACCACGCAAGTAAATTAGCCCATGGGCATGATAACATTGTCTGACACTGACGATGTCCAAGTGCACTGCCTGCCTGGGGAAACAGAAATTGGCCGCTGGACAAAGTTTGGGCAAAGTTTAAGCAATAATAAGTGAGAAAAAAATGCCTTTGAACTCACCACCCAAGTGCACATCGGCGTGGGTTGGTGAAACATCAACGCTGTGGGTCACGGCTGCGGGATCGGATCATCGCACACAGCTCACCGATACAACCTCTGTCCCGATTTGGTGTGCTGTGGGTCGCCGCGTGGCGTATTTTTTGAACAAAACTTTGTATTTTTTGCACGAAAAGGTCTCTTTGATCAAAACAATTTTTTCATTGGAAAATATGGGACAGAAAAGGTGCGCGACGTGCGAACCCTGAAACTCAAAGGCGAGTCTCAGTTTTCGACAGGGAACCACGCAAGTAAATTAGCCCATGGGCATGATAACATTGTCTGACACTGACGATGTCCAAGTGCACTGCCTGCCTGGGGAAACAGAAATTAGCCGCAGGACAAAGTTTGGGCAACGTTTAAGCAATAATAAGTGGGGAAAAATGCCTTTGAACTCACCACCCAAGTGCACATCGGCGTGGGTTGGTGAAACATCAACGCTGTGGGTCACGGCTGCGGGATCGGATCATCGCACACAGCTCACCGATACAACCTCTGTCCCGATTTGGTGTGCTGTGGGTCGCCGCGTGGCGTATTTTTTGAGCAAAACTTTGTATTTTTTTCACGAAAAGGTCTCTTTGATCAAAACAATTTTTTCATGGGAAAATATGGGACAAAAAAGGTGCGCGACGTGCGAACCCTGAAACTCAAAGGCGAGTGAGTCTCAGTTTTCGACAGGGAACCACGCAAGTAAATTTGCCCATGGGCATGATAACATTGTCTGACACTGACGATGTCCAAGTGCACTGCCTG
>JASAMV010001573.1:0-10909 GCA_030248065.1 Rhynchonema sp. JSB1_4 | reverse complement strand
CGTTTTGTACACTGACTGCGCCACAGCGTTGCCGTACTTCTTCCCCCGGTTGGTCGGGACGCCCACAACGTTGCAGGCACTAGTTCACCTGAGTTGAGGTGAGTGACTTACTCTGTGAGCGTGATAACCAAAAGCCAAAACGGATAATCCTGTGGTTAATCCATGCTTATTGTATAGGACTATGCTGAAAACGCACAGATCAAGCTGGTGGAGTTATTCTGATAATTAATCAAACTTGGAAAGGCACATGGCAAATTGAAATTAACAGAGGCCCACTTCGTGACATCACCCAAGTCCATCGAGTGCGATCTCGGCACCGGTGCCCGTTGCGAACCCAGGCGCCCACCCAGACGAATTTAAGCTGCTTCGCGATTTCCACCCATTTCAGATTCTTTTTTTACCAGCTGTACGTTTTCGTCGAGTTTCGCCAGCTCGCCATCTTTCAGATAGTGCGACTCCTTGCACTTGTTCAGACCAATCCAGCTGGCCGGCTTTACGCGCAACACGTAGCATTTGTCGTTCTCGGCCGACCACCACGAGAACAGATGGTCGGGGTCGTAGGTGGCCTGCAGTTTGCAGGCGGCGTCGCCGCGATTGTCGACCGCGTCAACAATCGACACGAACGGCGACCAACAGCACAAACAAACATGGGCGATCATCATGATGACAAACACGGGGCAGTAATTTGTGAAAATTTGTTGT
The DNA here is from genome assembly GCA_030248065.1 of Rhynchonema sp. JSB1_4. NCBI lineage: Eukaryota > Metazoa > Nematoda > Chromadorea > Monhysterida > Xyalidae > Rhynchonema > Rhynchonema sp. JSB1_4. The sequence goes on along the minus strand of JASAMV010001573.1, from coordinate 10,207 downwards.
TTTTTTTATAATCGTGAAAAACTGACCAAGATTTACAGGGCTCGGGACATAACACTGTAGGAATGGTAGCTGGGCATATTGTTATATAGTTTGAAAGCATTCTGACAGCCTATGTTACTCATAATCATAAACTTTGTGCTCGCTGGACACTCGCTATCACTTGGTCGATGGACTTTTCGTTCCAGAAAAAAGTGAATTTTTTCACAACTTGGAACGACCGGTGCAGAAGAAAACCTCAAAATCGGTCAAGTAACACGTAAATAGGACTACAACAGTTTTCTGCGTAACTTATCATCACAACTTCCTTCGTTCAAACATTAAGCCCAAGCCCTAGCCTAAGCCATATGTTTAGAGAAACACAAGTTGGTCCCTAAATTTGGACGCCGCGCTCTGCGCTGCAGAATTAACAGACCCGTCACGCCAAACGTACAGATATGCTCCCGGAAGGACGCGAACCTCCGACCTTCCAGGCATCAGGCCTGGACAGCCAGCTGCTCTACCAACTGAGCTACGGGAACGCTATCTGGCTGCGGCTCAAGGTTGCACTTATACCCATGCAATCAGGGCTGGATTTAAAAAAAATTTATTATCGAACTTCTTTTTTAACTTTTTTGCATTTATAAAAAAAAATTTTTAAGATTTACTTTTTTTGTTCCGGACCACAAAAATTTCGGTTGTCAATGTGAAAAATTGTCGAAATTTTTGGTAAGTATATTTGATTGTACTGGAGAATATAGGAATAGTTGACACCGACCAGTTGTGTTCGAAAACGGGCAGTAGCGAGGTGATATTTTTTACGATGAGCCAGATAACGTGAACACGATGCGCTGGCAGGCAGACTTCCAGTCTAGAATTTTACAGCGAAAAAAGCAAGAGCATATATTTCAGAAATCAGTCTTTGAACCACCTTATACCATAGTCAGTGCAGTAATCATTGCCATAATTCTCGATCAAATGTCAAAAAGCATCACCACTGTGTCATAAAGGGATTGCTCAAAGGCTCGAATGTTTTACTCAGTGATAATTGAAAAATATTCCAGGTACTCAATGTTCTCTATACCATGTAAGTAATTCCAATAACGATCGAGTAATCCATTAGTCTTCTGGCTGTTCTGTTAGGTGTAATTTTTAGTTTAATTCATCGGCTGTGATTTATCCAAGTTGTGCGCGTGCTGCAATGTAATGAACTGAACTACGTATGTATATATATGATGATACCAAAATAGTTTTTGAACAAAAATATTAAAAAATACAGTACCGGGTGCAATTCTAGGCTGAAAGTTGAAGTCGCGTGCACGCGCGTGCGAAACTGTGCAAAGTATAGGCAAAAGTCGAAGTAACTTCGCGTGCACGCGAGGTTTTGCGCGTGCGCTGCCTATGTTTTACCACTAGGAAGTCGCGTGCACGCGAGGTTTTGCGCGTGCGCTACCTACGTATGTTTTACCACTAGGAAGTCGCGTGCACGCGAGGTTTTGCGCGTGCGCTGCCTATGTTTTACCACTAGGAAGTCGCGTGCACGCGAAGTTTTGCGCGTGCGCTGCCTATGTTTTACCACTAGGAAGTCGCGTGCACGCGCGTACAACTTTCAGCCTAGAATTGCACCCGGAACTGTACCTACATAGCAGAGCCGCTTGTCAATTTTTCTGTCGGACGCGGACTTTATCAATGACAGAAGAATGACTAATTGTACAGTCGTCGATTGAACGGGTCAACTGTGGTCGTCAACTCAAGCAAGACAAGAGTTGACTTTCTGAATTATAAGCACAGAAAATGACATAAATTGCACAATGAATTGAACTGGGTTGTTTTTTTTAAACTCACCGACTGGCGTCACTTTTCATCATTTTGATGCTGAGCGTTGTGTAGATCTTTGAGATCGCGTACACGAACCTAAATAGCACCCAAACCCAAATGTCATAAACGAGCAGCGATTTCAGCGCCGTGTACGCAAAATCGTGTCTGGGTTGATCTGCCGCCAGTACCGCTCCCTCAAAGGACCAACTCGGAATGCCGATCGATATGCCTTACTGTGCTGTAAACTTCTGCGTATCAATCTGTTGGTCTCATTCTCTGCCAATTGTTTCAGGTTTTGTTTTTCTTTGTTTTCTCCGGTCATACGACCCTGCTGTTTTTTCGTATGTTCGGGCAGAATGTATAGGCAATCCATCGGCTCATGGCACTTTTTATACACACAGTGCGCATGCAGCAGCACACGCCATTTTCTGAACAAAACGTACACTTTGAGCGGGTGTCATACTTTGATGACCGCTTTTTAATTTAACCCGTTTTTATTTGCTGCTTGACATAACACTTTCCTGCACTGTTGCAAAATTTGGAGATGTTTCAACCGATAACTGCAGTGTGACGTGAGATTCCGGTCTTACGCTTTTGCCTTTGTCTTTAGTATCTGAAGGGTTTATTAGGGGCACTAACACTAAATCAACCGATAGAATAATACATGACCCAACTGGGCAACTGGGCGAATCATGCACAGAGAACACAACTAAATAGTCGCTAAAGTGGGTGGAGCTAAACTATAACTCTGATTGGTCACAAACTCTCCACCGGTTAAGAGAAAAGTAGATAATAATAAGAATAACAATCCAATAAAGAAACAAGAAATCCCTTTCCTAGCAGAAAATATTACATCTCAATCACCAAATCACAATACATACAAATTAACTATCCTAGTGTTTCAATGTCTTCTTCGTTGAATCGTCTTCGTGAAACTAATGATTACAATATAAGAAAACTGCTTGAGACTACGTATAAGATTGCACTGAATTCAAACATTCTGAGCTCTGATTAATTGTTGAGCGGACTGAGTTGAAGTGCATTTGTCTAGTGATCATACTGCATTGTTGGCCAGGCAACGCAATACAATCGGTGATATTAGAATGCGTATCTGCTGGTGGTGCTGAGTGAATGAGTACTCACAATTGCTGCTTTCTGATTGCTACTTTCCCGGGTTTGGAATAAGCGTGGCTCTTTGTTGTAGGTATACCGTTTTCGGAAACTACGGATCCGTTTTGCTTGACACGGGCTATTCAATTGGCGAATTTGAGCCATTTTAAAATGCACAATAGATAGGTGCTGCACTGCTGTTGCCGTGTCCTTTCCGATTGTTGCCAAAGCTAGCTTTTTTCTGCTTTGCGCACTATGTGTTTGTGGCAACCGTGTACGTACACATCCTGATTGTATTACCAGGAACTGAATTGCACCATTAATTAATGGAGTCTGGCTGACTGCTTCAGTTTCATGTCACTTGTCGGGGGTTAGTTGTGCTTCAACGAGGGTCGTCTTTGTGCGCTTTTGAATTTCAATCCATGGATGCATTTTTTATCACATGATGCTGCCGGATCGTGGAATGTGTCACATGTCGGCTGAGACTGTCTGATAATCGGCGTTTCAAACCTTTTCTCTCTTTCCCCCGTTTGGCTGTGATGCACAAAACAACTGCCAACCTGTGAGCTGACGTTTGCGAAATTAATATGCGTTTGCTCCTTTTAGCTGGTTGCTGATGCAGTATGTACTTAATGCTGACTTTCCCAAGGTCGAAATGGATGCACGTTTTTGTTTTTTACTGTACATAATAAAAACAGGTATATTGAGAGAAAACTGAAGTATGCTTGATGCGATATCTGAAGGTTGTTTACTTTTGCGTTGAACGAATCTCATTAATTCTATCTGTCAGCTGCGTGTAATCAGCAAGAAGTTGTGCACGTTGCGATTCTAACTGTTCAAGTTCGCTGTCGTAACTTAATGTTGCGTCAGGCTCTTCGCTGCATAGCGCATCTGATGAGCTTATGTTTAGAGCGTTTACATTGTTGCGACCCGTTTGATTGATGTCTGAAGTTCCCCTATTTGCGTTTTCCCTGCCCCAGTAACTATCACCAATTGCCTGGTCATCCAGATAGTTTTTGCACCGAAGACACGTGATGTTTGTTTGCCCAGAAGTGCTCGGTGTGCTAGCACGACTGCTTAGAACTGGTTGCTGCTCATGAAAATAACCTTGACAGAAGCATGAACGACTGCTGTCTGCACGTGACTGACTGATGCTGGTACCTGAGGTTAATGCTGCACTCAATGCGCTGATGATCTGATCCTTGCTATTAGAACTTAGGCTATGAACAGTGGGCTGATGAGGTTGGAACATACCAACACTGGTTGCGGTCGTTGCATTTTGAATCTGCATGATATTGGCATTGGCCTCTAGAATGCGAGCGCGCCTGAGCGCTTCCTGGCTACTGTTGATTTCTGGACTGTGGTCCATCAGTTTTAGTTTGATATCTGGGTGCAGACCTGCCAGGAACACACGTAAAAGATGCCGGTCTGTGAACTGCTTGAATGCTGCACTGGTTTGATCTAAATCTGAGCTTGAGTTCTGAACGTACTTCTTCATGATGTTGTAGAATGTGCTCACTGATTCGCCTGCGAACTGCTTGCGATTTGCAATGAGAGCGTCATAGAACTGATAATTTACGAGATCCTTGAATTCTGCGTTCAATTTACTGAGCATGGCATCGTAGTCAGCCTTATCTGCATCGGGCAGTTCTGTATAGTAGTCGAGTGCATTGCCCTTCAACTGCAATGGTAAAGTGCGGGCTCTGGTAGCCGAATCCCAATTCTGAGAATTAGCGTAAAGTTCAAACAGTTGCACGAATTCCCTGAAGTTCTCACCTAGATTTGCGTGAAATTGTGGCAAACTGAAAGTTACTTGCGGATGACTGAAATTCTGCAGCTGTGTAAGTTTATTCTGAATATCCAATAGCTGGTCTGCCATAACTGCTGAAACTGAAGGGGGTGGCTGCTTGGGTGGTTGAGGAAGGTCCTCACTGCCACCTGGAACTGTGTTACTGTTTGCTGCTTCTCCACTTATGATGAGAGTCTGATTGTGGTCTGATGCTTCTGAGTCAGAACCGAGCGGCGTATCAAATGATGGTTCGTCGTAGTCACTAATGATTGCGGATTGCTGCCAGAAAAAAATGCAAAAATTACCGGAACTGCAAAACACTAAACCTTACTTTAGATTGCGGCGTAGGATACAGAACTGGATGCAATGACTCAGGGTTCGGTGAAGTTGCGATCACCAAATTTGTGACGTGAGATTCCGGTCTTACGCTTTTGCCTTTGTCTTTAGTATCTGAAGGGGTTTATTAGGGGCACTAACACTAAATCAACCGATAGAATAATACATGACCCAACTGGGCAACTGGGCGAATCATGCACAGAGAACACAACTAAATAGTCGCTAAAGTGGGTGGAGCTAAACTATAACTCTGATTGGTCACATGCAGAGAATAGATGCATTCATTGACGGCAGTAATGTTGCGTGCAGCCTGTGTGTGTTGAGTGCCATGAGCCGGCGGATTGCCTATATAAGGGCTGCACCAGATAGACCCGAAACCCGAAACATAAATTTTTTCTATGTCCATGTTTCGGGTTTCGGGTTTTGAAAAAAAACCCGAAACCCGAAACACAAAGCATGATAATCAAAAAAGGTTTCGGTCTTGCCACTTGTAGCTAACGTGAACAATTTACACAGTCAGTCGAAACATCTTCGATTATCACGCTTCGTGTTTCGGGTTTCGGGTTTTTTTTCAAAACCCGAAACCCGAAACATGGACATAGAAAAAATTTATGTTTCGGGTTTCCGGTCTATCTGGTGGAGCCCTAAGGAAACTGAACTATCCAACGAACTGAGGAGCAAAATACTGCAGAGGCCCGTTACATCTTGACACGAGCAGGTGTAAATTCCGTGAGAGTTAGTCCAACAACAGAATTTATGCTCTGTTAGCAACTGATAGAATTTATGCTCTGAATTTAGCCTGAATCATAAAGCGCGTAACCTAGTGCCTCGCCTCAGACTGGAAGTGATCTGCAGGTTGTATGATCATATATATCATACAAGCTGCAGATCACTTCCGGTCTGAGGCGAAGCACTGGGTTATGCGCTTTACGATTCAGGCAACGCACGGGGCATAAATTCTGAATTATAGTTGTTGTTGGACCACACAAGAGACGCACTCAACCTTGAGTCGATCGGCAGTAGGCGTAAGCGGTATGGCTGCCGTGTCGACGGAGCCATTGTAGATCATTCATAAAACATCACCGAGCTCGACGTGGCTAGCGTCGAAAAGATCGAAGTTGATTTGAGCCCTTCGGAATATCTGCAGCGACACAAAAGTGGAAGCTTAGCGCTCCGGCGCGGTGCGTTACTGATTCAAAAAAGCGAATACATACAATGTATTTGAGAAACGTGGATAATGACTAACGACTTCGAACGTCTCGCTCACGAATCCCGGTCGCGGGCAGGCAGCGGTGACGCGGAAATTCGACTCGAGCGCGCACGGCGTGGTGACTGAACCGGTCCAAACTGCGACGCGCAATCTGTTGTTGCGATCACAAGACCACGTTGTGTTCATTGTTTGATTATCTGGATTTTTTCGTTCAAAATAAATCAACTCGCGAGCACATTCACGCTCTGATCGCAGTGTTTTCTGGATTGCGTGTTGTGACTGTGAGTGGGTGAAGCGTGAAAACAGTTCGGCAATCTAAAAGTTGACACATTTTTTTTCATTTTGCCAAAACACTACAGCTGTTCGATTGGGAAACATGCGCTCTTATTATGATTGCCCAACGGTTTTCGGTTTCAGGTTGCGACCCCAACGACAGCCACGAATGTATTCATGGTCGGTTTTAAATGCGGTCGTCGCATTGGGCAAGAGTAAAAAGACGAGTTATGTATGTGTAGTTGCGAGCAGGGTTGGCTTAAAAAAAAGTAAATTTTTTTTGTAAAATAAAAATTTTTTTTTAAAAAAAAGTTGGCCACTTTTTTTATTTTAAAATTTTAAAAAGTAAGTCCACTTTTTTATTATTTTTTCACTTTTTTTCGTTATTTTGTGACTTTTTTAAGGTAAAAAGGCATATTTTCATGTGTTTTATTGCCCATGATCCTCAAAAAATTGCCTGCGGCGCTTATATTTCAGTTTGAATTGGTGTTGTGATCGACTCATACAGTTCCCAGACATCCCAACAACAGCTGCATGTATAATAGGATACCCCATATCGTATACTGTACAGTTTTTGAGCGTGTCGTAAGCTATCGACAGACTCCACGTTGCTCGCCTATTTGCAGTTGTGCGGATTAGCTATTTGTTGCTCTTGTGACACAAAGTGTGTATGGTGTGAGTCTTTATCTCTCTTCAAATCTATCCCCAAATTCACAAACAGAAGGTTGGTCTTCCCTTTGTCATATAGAGTATGTACACCCTACCTTCGAATTTCTCAAAGTTATGACCAAGGGAATTAGATCGCAGGTGATCGACGTAAACATGCAAGTCGGTGGAAAAGTTCTCTTTAGTGTCCCTCAAAACATACCTTACTAACATGATTTCAGAAATTTCATTCTTCAAGAAACCAATTTTTTGGGGGTCCGGAATAAAAAAAAATGATTTTTAAAAAAAAATTAAACAGTTTTTTTTTTAAAAAAAGTTCGATAATAAAAAAATTTTTTAATCCAACCCTGGTTGCGAGACATGATGGCAGGAAATCGGTTACTTTCTAAAATGGAAATTGTGGGCGTGCTGAATCCATTGGATTTATCGAACCACGGCACAAGTGTAACTTTTGGACCGCGGGTGATGTATTGAAGGTCAAAGTCATTCAACCACAGATAATCAGTAAAGCGGTGGTGGTGTGGTTGGGATGCAGTGTGTGTATGCGGATTGGTCGTTGGTGACTTATCCGTATCAGGGTCTATCTTATTATGACTTATTATGGTTTGCTCTTCTGGGTTCTTCACTAAACATAGATCCTGGTGTACACTACCCACCACGTGGTTATTTGCCTGTTGGTCACTAGGGGAGTCAGATTGAAGAACAACCTGGCTACCGTCGTTCCCACCTAACTTCCTAGCGGCTAGCGGTTCACCACTTTTGGTATACGCTCCGGCCCGTTCCGCCGTCCCATCTTCAGAGCACATAGCTTCCGTATTAATCATGCAGCGTTGACGCGTGCGCTGGCCCGTCTCTCTCCCACCGAATGAGGTGGCGTCATAACCAGACGAATCATAAACTTTGGCTATGCGATGCGTTCTCCACGCCTGTTGTTTGCGCTGGAGTTTCTTAGTCGGTCTCGGAATACTTCCTGCCTCGTCAGCTGGAACATACCATTCATCCTCCGAACCGGTCCACTCTTCAGCGGAGTCGATCGTCACGTCACTCATATAACTGGTATATCTTTCCATCTTCTTGGCATCATATTCCGCTCCCACTCGGAACTCCCTGAGTTCGCAAGGGGCGAACGGGGCGTATATACAATGGCTTGACTCGCGCAAGCAAGCCTGCACTTCCCTTCGGATACCTACCTCGGTCGAGTTCATATCGAATAGGAACTCGCCGTGCATATAACTGAAGTATGCAGAATACCCACAAACGCTACCGGGCACATTGCAGGGCTCTAACTCTAAAACTAGCATATGGTCTGGACCTCCACTCAGATCAGGATTTGGGATCTGAGAACCTCCTTTCTTATGGCCTTCCTTCCATGATTTGCTTAATTTGTTTATTGTTTTACTCTTAACCCAATAAACCTTCACTTTACCCCATTCCAGGCCGTTGACGCACCCATGCGTCGACCGACGAGGGTCGTATTTCGCAATCATAGTCGGGTCTACCTCATATGGCCGTCTGGTGTCGATACCATCGAGGAACGAGGGATCGAAACCCGTAAGCCGACGTTTATTCCTTAGCCTCACTGGCAGATCTAGTTGCCCAGGGGTGACGAAGACACCTGGCTTATCCTGACTTAGCTGGATCCTATATCGGTATCTATACGCCAACGTATTCACTCGCAGCGCTCGTTTCATAACCTCATGATGCGCACTGAATTCGTGTCCCTCCTTATAGAGTCTGGCACACGTCAGGTCAGCCAGTGACACGTTGTTCCTAGCCATCAAGCATAGTTCCACATCGTCGTCCCCTGTGGGTACTAGTTCCTTCCGCGGGATGCCCAATAAAGGGTCAATCCCTTTCCTCCACACGTAATCAGCCCTCTTCTTAGCCTTTCCTTTCAATTCAGGCACGAAATCGGAATCCCTGATGCCACGCACCATGACGTTGGTCAAGGCCTCGAACCGAATCGACGAGTACGCCTTGGAAGAGGCCGTACTTCCCCATACTATTGACTTTGGCAACATATAATTCTTGTCCAATGTGATCTTTTGTGAAACATCACTTGTACCTATCTTATATCCTGTCATACCACGATACCTACTTGGGCTCGTCAGGCCTGCTGACGAAGAATCATCAGAACTCAGCACCCTGAGTGGTGCTGTCACCTCTTTCCGTGCAGTGTCCGGACTAGGGCTACTGACACGACTTTCTCTTTCATTCGTTCTTATCTCCTCAGTTCCGCCCGATGGTGTTTCACCATCACTAGGGTTCGGAACTGGATCCTTCTTATTATTCCTATTCGCATCGTCCATGTTGTTATCACAGACCGGGCGGGTATTCGACCGCACCTCGGGCAGTGAAACATCACTCTTGTTATCATGAACAACCATGTCTCTTTCAGCGTCATCATCCGTATCCTTCGTAAGTATCTTACTTTTCGTAGAAGCCTCGGCTGTGGTAGGCAGCCTAGCTTCCTCCCGGGCGCCTGCCGTTGCCGCAACCTCAATCATCGGAGGCATGGATACCTCCCGTATGTCACATTGATCATCAGCGGACGCTACCACTGGTGGTACCGTATTCGAACGGACAGGCTGGTGTCTCTGTTCCTTAGGCACCCCACCGAAGGGATCGCGTACCTCTGCCTCAATAGTGAACACCGGACTCGCCGAGTGTTCCCCTGTCTCCTTAGCCAACTTCCCGTTGATGAATCCGACGCTGGTCGACCCGGATTCTAGATCCTGTCGAATGGCGACGGCTTCAGCCAACAATCCTACAGTCTCTCCCACAGACCCGTAGTTGCACAAAGGGTGTGCCTCCATCTCATCGTCAGTCACGATATCATATCCAATCATAATTGGTGTGGAACCTCTATGGGCCTGCTGTTCTGTACCTATGAATGACTCACCACGGTCGATGGCAGTCGCCTCGGCCGTGCTGTCGTCCCTATTTTGCATAGAATGTTCTGTCTCCTCCACTCCTAACATCTCTACCGTTTCAGTCACCGTGGGCAAAGCCACCAGTCCCTTATGAAT
>JASAMV010001572.1:0-35831 GCA_030248065.1 Rhynchonema sp. JSB1_4 | reverse complement strand
GATTTCATTTAGTCTTGGTCAGGACAGGTCATTTCTGTGGGATGGTGGGAGACTCGATGCACGGTATTGAATCTTTCATCTAGACCGGCGCAACAAGAGGTCTCAATGCAAGTAAGCCGGATTAAACGGATGGTGTTGAGCCTTCCGCACAGACCTCCGTCCATAGGAAAAGTCGACACGCTGGGGAAAAGCCTGCATGCAATGCAGGCGCACCTGCAACGGCGTCAGTCTGCTTGAGTGTTTTGTAGCACTGATTACTGTATCAAAATCAGTGGCTCAAGATGGTTCAGTAAATTGTTTGTTTCGCAGCACATTTATAAACGTTCGTGTCCTGGTGGCGCAGCACCGTCTAATCAGGGCACGATATAACGAACTGCCCCCTAGCACACGTCATCTAATGACTGTTGCCTCCTCCAGCACACATGAAGCCGGCTAATCCGGCTTACATTACGGTTAATTTTTTTAATCCGCTTTATTTGTATTAAGTCTTCCCCAGCACATCAATCCGGTTTATAATCCGTTTAATCCGCCTAATTTGTATCGAATCTTCCCCCGAGACTTAGCGGTCCGCTTAATCCGGGTTATTGTATTGAGTCTTTCCGAGTGCTGGGCCGTGAATATTTGTCAGTTTTGTTTGCTTTTTTTCACACCAACAACATTGACTTGTTTGCTTCAACTTGTTGTCAAGAGCCCAAAGAAGCAGATTATTGTGTAAATCATTTTGTCGTCACGCTTTCATATTGTCTTTGTCACTTCCAACTGAGCAGCGCCCCATCATCCGTGCGCAAAGCTGGCCACATTTGGTAGCTATATTTATTTTGACTGATTTTCCTCACAAATCTACCAAGCGAACAACACCATCGGAATAACATGCGTCCGACGTGGGCCCACATTCTCGAAAGCGTAACCGCCACCGGGGGTGGTTGCGCCTTTTCCCCCAAACATGACAAACTTCCAGCTGGCTGGCCTCTCAACTTGTTGCGTGCTAACGCGAACAGGGTCAGAGGAGGGGGTTGGGGAAAGGGGAGGAGAGGAGAGGCGGGGGAAAGAGAAACGGCCGCGTGACGCCCGGTGCGGTGGGTTTCCAGAACTTGGGCCATGTGCACCCTGACAACCACCAGACCTTACCCTCCTACGAAAACAACATGCAGCAATTGTTTTGGTGCGTCTGTCATTGCAAATGAGCTCTGTTTGACTGACATAATGCAAGGATGGTTCGTCGTAGCATCAAAGTTTATTAATGGCTCATGCGCATCGACAGAGACGGGACAATAATTGGCCCAACATTTTTATCGTCCGTTAATGACACATACGCTCTTTCTAACCAAAAGGGTATCAACTTTGCTCAGAACGCCGATGCACTGGGTTGTGGCCCAAACGCAGTTGTTATTTTTTGTATATTGTGCGAATGAGCTGTTGTTACATTGGTTTTCAACCACCGTGGAAGTCCGCTTATTGCAAAACACTATTAGTTAGTTGCACCAAAATGGGCAAAGTGGAAATTTTCCGAAAAGCGTCTGAGTGTGCCCGCGGCCGCGTCCGCGTGGAAACCGGTCGAGTTCGAGAAAGTTGACACGTGGTTCATATTGGAGCCATAGCCCACTGAAATCCCCAGATCTGATCTAATGCAGTGCAACACCTGTGGTCTTGGTGTAGCTGGTATGCGGCTATTGAGGGTCTGCCCACGCCCTATTATGGAACTACTGGTTCGTACGGGCACGCAGGAATCGTTTTTGCAGATGACAGAAATTCCGTTGACAACAATCCATAACAAGAGCAAAGCAGCAAATGTGCAATGACAGGCTTGTTTTGTTTTACGATCTGGATCTGCTGTTGGCTATAAATTTAAAGTCACGTAAAAATTAAGGACCGCTTTTGTCGCTAACAATGTTTCGTTAGTCCATAGTCAAGCAGAATATCAAACAGAGACCACAAACACAATTGGCTGCTATTGATGAAAACGCAGTTTATCATGACGCGTGAGTTGTGTTAAATGACAAAAGCTCGGACAACATGGAACAAAGTCTGGCGGCAAGAAGTGTGGCCGCAAAACTGAAGAAAAAAAGTGTGACGCCGAAGATCAAGGACTTCTGCGAAGAGACAAGTCTCAATGGGTTCCGTAACCTGGTCAATAATTCAAGCTACATTCGAAAGTGAGCAACGTTCATTGGTTTTCACTTGAGTAAATGGTGTCAGCACTGGTCTTGAAAGCTAAGAAAGGGACCTCCAGGCTTCACGTGTTTTTGCTCAAAGAGTGACCCACAGAAACAGTCAGAAAACCGTGTGAGACCACATTATTCACTTCTTGGTTAAAAGGTTCCAGAGTTCCAACTGGCGGTTTTGAGAAGCTGCAAATCACAATTGGAAACACTTCCTTCCAGATTCATCTGGCTTGTAATATTGATTGTGGCCAGCGTGGTGATGGTTGTGCAAGTGATACAACAGATCAGCGATTACCAACGCAACCCGCTGCGTACCAACATCGATGTGTCGTATCCAGACAGCTTGAACTTTCCGGCCGTCGCCATTTGCAACAACAATCAATTCAAGTGCGTATTCTCAATCTCAATGTCATTCTCATTTTGATGAGAGCGATTGAATGGGCTACATTTTATCTCTGACCGACAGCGTAGGATTTCGACGGCAGCCCAACTAGACGTGTATGACATGTTGACGTCGATATACGGCAAGCCGAAAGTGGACACCACGGTGGACATCAGCGCTTATGCAGCACAATTGGCCGCATTCAACAATTCCTACGACTTTCACATGGCCATGGCATCAGCCATTGACGACATGTTGCTCGAGTATAATTTCTGTGGCACACACAAAAAAGTGTCACTTATGTGTGACAGTTCCAAACAAAACATTCCAGTTGTTGGTGGCCCGATGGCACGGAGTGCACTGTCAAAGACTTCAAACAAATCATCACCGATTTTGGGCTATGTTTTGCCATCAACACCGATGCCCAACACCCAAAGCAAATTGCAGCTTCCGGTAAGTGGAGGAATCTCACGTGGCACACAAAATAACGCTTGGTTCCCAAATTTCGAATTCTTTCCTTGCTTCAACTCTGGCCAATCACCATTCATCGCGCAAAAGGTTACGAAAGAGATTTTGAAATAAGGGCGAGCTGGTTTTAGTCACATGACCATGCATAATATCATTATCGCAACCCCAAGTTGTGCACTATGACGTGAAGACAATGAAATTACTGCTTTTATGCAGGTGTTGACAATGGTCTCTACGTTCTCCTCAATCTGGAAGCATACGAGAGCATGGCCGGTCCGTCGAAAACGGTCGGTCTGAAGGTTGGTGAAGTTCCGTTGTATAATAGATCTGTGTGTTTTTAAGGCATGATTTTATAGGTGACAATCTTTCGCAGGTGATGATCTACAACCAAACCGATCTACCTCTTGTATCAACGCGATCGATCGAGATCCCACCCGGATTCCTGTCCGAAGTTGGCTTGAACTACGTTGAGGTCGGTCGGAGTTAGTGTTTAATCGCATTTCAATGCAATAAAATGTTAAGGCAACTTCATATGTACTTCTCTTATTCTTAAAAAACATACTTCTCTTCTAGCGCACCAAAGTTCACTACGATGACGGAGGCTCGTGCGTAACAACCATGCATGGAAACAATTTTTTCGATATTAAAGGCCTGTATCGAGTTCCTTCGTTCACGTTTTGTACTGCGTCCAGTGATTGATTTGTCTAACTTTTATTGAGCAAAGACCACATATGTATGTATGTATGTTTAGTTCAACACCCTACCGCTACAGGTCAGTACAGCGGTGAAAAATGTGTGTTGAACCTTCGATATGAACAAGTGGTCGACGATTGCAAATGCAATTCGTTTAAAGCGCCCAAACGTTGCAACTCGACAACCAATAGTGGATGCAACTGTGAGTGACGGTGTTGTTCTTGATTCCCTGTCATTCCAAAAGAAATAAAAATGAAGAATGCATTTTTTTCATCAGAACGCAAGGAATACAGTATACTGTATGTGCGACCTGGTTCTTGAACAAATTTGGAACACATGATCTGAAAATAACAGATGTTCCCGATAGACACGCGAATCCAACGAGCCAACAAATGTATCGAGTTCGAACGACGTTTCAGCTTACACGAAGACACGGACGTGCGGCGTCGATGCACATTTCAATTGTGTGTTGACGCACAACAAGCAGCCAACGGGCGCCGACGAATGTCGCTCGAACTGCACGATCATCGAGATGCAACCGTCGTTGTCGATGTCGAAACTGCAACTCGACCAGATCGAAGCGACGCTCGGCAGCGATCGTAAATACGAAATGCAAGAACTGTATCACGTTCGTTCTAGATTCGCGTCATTTTCTTTTAATATGGGTTTGGAACATACGCCATCTTTGCAGAATTCGATGGAGCACAAGTTTCGCATGCAGGAAAACCTCAGGGTAGAGGTTCAATGGCTGCTGGATAACATGCTCGAGCAACAGGAATACTTGCGATCAATACTACTTGAGCCAAACGAAAAATTTTTCAAGACAAGCTTGGCTCGGCTAAATGAGGTGCGAACGAGAACAGCAAAACCTGACGCGACTTTTGCTCTGTAGGAAGTTCTAAGATCTGCTTGTTGAGGAACAAGAAGTCCGGAACATTCATAACTTCGTTTTGAAGCACATTCACTTTTAGTCAGAGCAGTACAGGCAGCTGAGAAGCACTGCTGCCTATGCAAACTTCAAGACAACGCTGATGACGGGCACGAAGAAATCGGTAGATCTTGAAGACTCTGTGTATTTGCGAATGGTCGCTGAGAGCGACTACAATATATCGGAACGGGTTAGAGAATCACATTCATGTTGTGTTATCCTGTTCTGCTGCGAAAATGTTTCAATTTCGAGACGAAAGCCGTCTAATACACAGGTTGAAAACTTTGCATATATCACAACCAACTTCTCGATGAAAGCGGGGGAATTAGCAATGCGGACTTCTAAAGGTGTCGAAATCATTCAGGTCTGGCGGTTTTCGTTTCAATCACCCCCCCTTTTATGCAACCCACATTCTCTGTTAAACCAGAACGCATTAGTGGTGTTCGATGACGAGAACTTCAAGAAAGAGCTACGCCGTTCGTTCGATTCATACAATCATCTCTTTGAACTGATTCACGATTACAAGGATAAGAAAGCGACACTGATGGATATCGCACTGTTCGTTCAGTCGATCAAGTTGACGTTCAGCTCAGAACTAGAAACGGTAAAAAGTTCGGTTTTAGCTGACAAAGAGGCGTACATGACCGAAACTGCACTGTCTTTTAGGTTGTGGGATGGTACGGTGAATTGACCGGTGGCGGCTACAACACGTGGTACAGTAAAGTAATTGAGCTGACGCAGGGTCCTTGGAGATTAACCAAAGGCACAGGTGACATAATATGGCCAAACTCAGAACCAATTTTTTCGACGCAAATTTACTTTAGTTTGAGCCATAATAACGTAGACGCAGGTGAAGTGCCCGGAAGTGGACGAGGCGTGCATTACTTTTCGGTTGGAAAGCACTTCGTAGGAAGTAGAAGTGTTTCCTTTCATCAGAATCAAAGCTGCTCATAGCTGCAGTGTAGTAGTCTTCACCTCTACTCACGGACGACCAGTGCATTTTGTACAATGTTTCTTTGTATCCGTTCACCATACCTCAGGAGCACTGCGTAAAATTGCCGATGACAAGGAGTTCCGCCGACTGTTGAGCGCCATACTAATGGGTGCTTCTTTGACCGATGGTGTCGACTCGTCATGCAATGAGAACATCGAATTAGCATGTAGCAACGTTCAGGTCGATCAACAAAGCGGCGGAAACAACGGGATGGCACCTCCACCAGGTACTGATATAGGTTAAGAATAAGAACCAGGACCTGGTTCCTTATCTTTTCAGACGTTTGTATAAACGTGTGGCTTTAATTATGCAGGTTCGGGCCAAAATAAACGGCGGAAGCGACAAGCTGGTGGAGGGGGCGGAGGAGGAGGAGGAGGTGGTGGAGGAGGAGGACCTGGGCCAACTACAACAACATCAGCGGGTGGTGGGGGTGGGGCCGGCCCGACCACAACTACGGCCCCGGCGGGTAGCCCAACTACAACTACAGCCTCGGCGGGTGGCCCAACTACAACTACAGCCTCGGCGGGTGACCCAACTACAACTACAGCCTCGGCGGGTGGCCCAACTACAACTACGGCCTCGGCGGGTGGCCAAACTACAACTACGGCCTCGGCGGGTGACCCAACTACAACTACAGCCTCGGCGGGTGGCCCAACTACAACTACAGCCTCGGCGGGTGGCCCAACTACAACTACGGCCTCGGCGGGTGGCCCAACTACAACTACGGCCTCTGTGGGTGGAGGTGGCGGCGCGCCTGGCGGACCTACAAGCACAACCCCGACGGGCGGAGGAAGCGGGTCTGGCCCAACAACCACCACGGCTCCAGCTGGTGGCGGAGGTGGACTTGGGTCAACCACAACCACAGCCGAAGCGAGTGGCGGAGGGGGATCAGGCCCAATCACAGTGACTGCATCGGCGGGTGGTGGTATAACCGCGACTACTGCTTCTTCGGGGGGTGTTGGCGGAAGTCCAACTGGAAGTGGGGGCGGAAGTCCAACTTTAAGTGGGGGCGGAAGTCCAACTTTAAGTGGCAGCGGAAGTCCAACTTCAAGTGGCGGCGGAAGTCCAACTTTAAGTGGCGGCGGAAGTCCAACTTCAAGTGGCGGCGGAAGTTTGACTGGAAGTGGCGGCGTCATTCCTGGTGGAGGTGGGGTCGAAGCAACAACAGCCGAAACAACAACAACCGCTGACCAAGTGGGTAATGGCGAACCTTCAAATGGCCCAGCAAATGCGGAGCAGCAAGAAACTCCTTTGGAAGGAATCATTCGCAGCTGCATCAATCAGAATGGCTTATCCAAAGAACAGGTGTTGCGCGCGCTCGTTTGTGACATTGACGAGCAAAGTGACATCAAGTCATTTATAGATCAGGTAAGCCTTGAGCATTATTTCAACACGAGACATTTCCAATGAACAGAGCGGAAAAGCAAAATATCCACAGCAGAGTGGAGTGGTCCAGGTCATAAATTTTCCATGCTGGGGTTATTTTTACGCAAAAGAACCTTCGCAGTGCAAAGAATAAAATATTCTCACGGCTGATACCCAGGCATATTTTTCGGCAACCCCTTAAAAATGGTTTTAGATAGCTGATACCTTGGATTCCCTGCACGACTTGGCGGCCAACTATCGAAATATGGTCCATTCAATACAGTTGAAACTGAACAATCCATTTTCTAATCTCGAACTGTACGGCAACATGTTTGTTGAAAAAGGCGTGTTGACCGATGAGTTTTACAGGTTTGTGTTCATGTTGTCATCTGGCAGTTCCGAATTCTCGATTTTTACGTCGTTTTCAGTTCAAATGTTGTCGCCATGAACGTTTACTACCAGTCCTTGAGCAAGGAACATTACATTCAAGAAAAAGCCTACAACGTATGGAGTCTGGCATGTGAGTAACTTTGAGCATTCGTGTCCACAGTTGTGTCACATTGCACCACTGATATTCGCTCCAGGTGACATCGGTGGAACGTTTGGCTTGTTTCTCGGCGCGTCGCTGGTTGCGTTCGTTGAACTAATCGATTTCTTCTGTCTTCGTCCGATGTTGAACGCTTGGGAAGAACGAAAGAGCAAAAAGAATGTCGCTCCAGGTGGTCATACCCCTGGCATTGTTGCACCGCCTGTGCCCCAATAATCGGTGCATCTTTTCACGTGTATGCATATATGAGAATGTGTGTGACTGAACCCACTTACATGCAGAATGTACAGATTTACTAAATTTTGCTTCGTTGTTGTGATCCTGCAATGTTTCTCAGTATGTTCGTGTCTGTGCTCTGATAAATACACACGGTAAAGTAAAAATGACCTCGGTCTCCGAAACGGCCTAATATAAATGAGTACGATGTCAACGGAAAACTTTATCACGTGGTTCCAGCTTTTGTTATTCACAGCTGAGAGCCGAAGCTCGCTGAGCGATTGTTTTTCGTGAGCCAGTTATAGATCCACCGAGCACAAAACATTGGTAAAATGTAGGCACACAGCATGTGTCCGGTCCTGAGCCTAATGCAGTCACTGTTGCTACCAACAGTAACCATAAACAAATCGCACACCACAGCCTTTGACATTAATCCTGGGACCTGCACTACGACACTGATGGCTTGGCGACCTATCTGCAAGCTTAAATAGTGACTGTTTAACCACATGGTGATAATTAGATCACGGCAGCAAACGAAATGGATCCAACCAGTGGAAAGAACGATGCCAAACCAAAGGTCACGCTCACTGACTTCTGCGAAGAAACCAGTCTCAGCGGATTTCGATACCTCGTCGGCCATTCGAGTTTAATTAGAAAGTAATTTGCCTACCACAATCTTTTCGTTCGTTTCCAAGCTCACGTCCTACTTCGTCAATGTACACACACAGGTTGATCTGGCTCATAATTCTGATTGCGGCGACAGTGGTGATGGTGATTCAAGTATATCAGCAAATGGCCGATTTTCGACGCAATCCCTTGCGCACGAACATCGAAGTGCTCTACCCGGACAGTTTGAATTTTCCAGCGGTCGCCATTTGCAATAATAACCAGTACAAGTTCGTTCATGATGAGAATCTTATCCAAGAGACCTAGAATAATTCTCGTGAGAAATTCGACCTTTAAGGATCTCTGAAGCGGCAGAACGGAATGCATACAATATGCTCATGGAAATCTATGGAAAGCCAAAGGTCAACACCAATGTAAACATCGAAACTTATCGCGCTGCAGTGAGCCGTTTCAGTAATTCACTCGATTTCCACATCAAGATGAGTTCGCGAATCGAACATATGCTGCTTGAGTAAGCACCATCTTAAGCGCTTCTCAAGCTAAAGCATTTGTTGTTCAAAATCAGCGTTACAGTTGTTGGTGGCCGGACGGTCAGAAATGTACAGCGAATGACTTTAAGCTGTTGATCACTGATTTTGGCATTTGCTATGGAATCAACACGGATGTTCACAATTCAACGCATGTACAGGCGTCAGGTGGGCATGCATCTGAACAAGAATGTGGAATTTTGTGGGAACAACAACGTGAATTTCGTAGAACCTTATATGGAGTAAACGTACTCACTTATAGGCGTCAACAACGGCCTTTACATGCTGCTCAATTTGGAAGCATATGAAAAAATGGGAGGTCCGTCGAGCACAATTGGCATGAAGGTATAGCAAAAGTCGCATTCGCAACTCACAAGTACTAATAAGCCATTCTGCTGAAAAGCTGCTTTGCGATCCGAGATACTATGGAAGAAAAGTTTATGTATACGATCCTCAGTGCCGTGATTTCTTGCATCCACTCAGGTAATGATCTACAACCAAACAGACATTCCGGTTGTGTCCACACGGTCGATCGAAATTCCCCCCGGATATCTTTCGCAAATTGGTGTCAACTATATCCAGGTTAAATAAAAGTTTCTATGCTGTGTTTCTATTTGTTGATAAATTTCACGGTTTGTGCACATTAGATTAAAAATTACATAAAATCAATTTTGCAGCGCATCAAGGTGCATGAGTCGGATGGAGGTCGGTGCGTGACCGACGTTGCATACAATGAATATTTTGACACGAAAGGTACGCATATATAGTTGAGATGAGTGAATCCTCAGCCATTGTTGCGAGCAGCTGTTGTGACTTGCTTTTCAGACGGCATGTACAGTGCAGAAAAGTGTGCAGCCGATCTTATCTTCAAAACCGTTGTGGATGCTTGCGAATGCAATTCGTTCAAAGCACCACAATTCTGCAACAGCGCCACAAAGAAACGCTGTTCAAGTGAGTGTTGTAAACAAATAATCCGGTAAAGCGCGTGGCAGGTGGCACACCAGTGATTGATCTCATTGTGACCTCCCTTAGTCTACATAAAGGGGTTCCACGCGAGTTGGCCTCAAAAAGCAGCCCATGTGGCTAACATTTCAGCTTAGTTCCTGATTCCTGCACCAAAAGTTCAGGGAACGAGAAATCGTAATTTTTGATGGTCAAAAATCCGATAAGATGCGCTCATTTTGCCCCAAATCTGAAGGAAAGAAAAAATATAGGATGTTTCAACCTACATAGTAGGAGTGCTTAAATTTCGAAAATTTTGCGCTTGACATGATGAGTTTATCACAATTTTTTCTTTGTTTCCGGTTAGCCCATTTTTCGCTCGTTTCCGTATTGTGAAGCTGTTGAGCTTAATTTCGGCTCTCTGGCACTCCATATCTGATTCGCTAAAGTTCGGATGCCGAAGTCAGGTACCAATCCGAGACAGCAAGTGAGCGTCATTGTGTGTCTACACAGTTGGTTGCTGTGAACGCGCAACTGTCTTTGTTGGACAGTAAAACACGGCCTTAACGACTACCGTTAGTGCGTAAGTACAAGACCATAAACTTGATGTCCAAGAAAGCGCTACTCCCACAGCTCAACTTGTGGGTCGCCCGGCTAGCGAAAAGACCTGGGTTCGAGTCCAAGTTGGAGAGACCAATTTTCTGTTCATAATGATCTTGGTTTTGGACTTGAGTTCCCGCTTTCATCAATCCGAGATACTGGCCACATGGGCTAATTTTGAGACCGCCCCTTTATCCAACCAGTTTTTTCCTACTGATTGGATCTCATGCAGTCAGCAATCATGCAAATTGCTTTTTGTTACATGAGCGAATGAAACGAAGTGAACATCACAAACACAGTTTGGCCTCAACAGAGTACACGAAACAACCGGTGTGCAACCTGACGCAACATTTCAACTGTGTGTTGAAGCACGACAGCAGATTACCTAAGGGTATCGATTCATGCAAATCGAACTGCACCGTCGTTGAGATGCTACCCTCTTTGTCAATGTCGAAGCTGGAAATGGCACAGATCAGTACGGTCATAGGCGACCATCGGATGAACATCACCCAACAAGAGTTTCAGGTCGGTTGCTTAGCATTCAGGATGTTTGCGTTTCTCAACTCGCAATGGATTTTAGTGGATTTTACAGGAGGCAAAAGAACACCGCGGACGTGTTCAAGTCGACATCAAGAGTAAAATAACATCTTTAATTGATGGTTTGATAGCGGTGGAACGTGAGCTGGCGGCAATGCACATGGAGCCAATCAAAGAAACGTTCAAGACGAGTATTGATCGACTGAATGAGGTCTGTATCCTCCAAGCGCAACTTGGATAAATATTTCTGGCAATTAAACATACCCTGTGTGCAGACGAAAGCGTATCGAGCGGTACTCGATCACCCTGATTATGAGCTGTTCAGGGTTGGAATGGGTATAAACGCTCAGCCACCAAGTGCTGCTGTGTTCATGCGTATGGTAGCCGAAGCGAAGTTCAACATAACTGAAAGGGTAAGTTAAGCGTGCAAAAGTATAGCCGTATGTTTCAAAAACATTACAGGAAAAAATCTTATTTCTTGCGCATAGTTTAGGTACAAAATTACGAATATGTTGCCGCAAATACGTCCACAGAAGCAGGCTCTCTTGCTCAACAAATCGAAAGCAGCTGGAAGGGTTCCAAGGTCAGCACAGTGTTATGATAGCAGATCACTGACGCAGAACAAATGCAAAATAGTTAAATATTTTTGCAGGACGCAGTTGTGGTATTCGATGTGAACAACTTTAAAAATGAGCTGGAACGCACACTGACAAGTTACGAGAGTTTAGCAAGAGATGTACACGGTTACAAAGATGGCGATCTAACTTTACGACAATTGTCCACATTCATACAATCTATTCGACTTACATTTATGACTGAGATGCACACAGTCAGTCTCGTTTGCACCCTATGTTTATTTACCTTCCTAAAATTTCCACTATTACCGGGTCCTTCTGCAGATGCGAAACCAATTAGGACAATTGAATGGCGGTGATCTCTGGTATACTACATGGTATGATCTGGTTCATAAACTGACCAATCGAAAGTGGCGTTTTAGTACAGGTGAATGAATTATACGCTGGTTTTTGCACCAAGGTGGCAGCGCCAACTGACTTAACGTACACATAAGTCCAGCCACGTGCTCATGAGACGACTTTTAAACCTGGCCCGCCACTATTGATATTTGGAAATTTTTGGTTTGTTTTTTTAATTTAATTGCCGACATCGAGACGAATAAGGTTTATATTCATGACTTTTTGATTTAGTGCAGATTTAATGCCGAAATCAGTCAATAAACACCGGTTCTCCGGAACAAAATTAAAAAAAAATTGATAGCCCCCACTTCTTGACAGTCACGTTAGCCTGGAACAAAGTTTTGAATATTGTCATAGGCTTAAGTGTACTATTAGGGATTTTACGCTCCCACTACACAGTGCTGCCAGTGCGCGCGCTTGCAATACGTGTGTTATGCACTAACAAGTGGAGCGGCACTGTACAAAACACATGGGCAAGATCACCTGACTACCGTATGCTTGTGATAAGAAACAGTCGGCCATCGGCACTCAATGGAAAAGTCACGAATAGTAAACCTTGTTCGTCTCGATGTCGGCAACAGTAATAAATCATAAAAACAGGCCAAAATTTTCAAATATAAATAGTGGCGGGCCAGGTAAAGCTTGCTTGGCCAGATTCAAAAACGCTCCGATTACACGTGTTTCTAAAAGCAAAAGAAAGAGAATAGGCTGAGAGAGATGATGACACATTCCAGCTGGCCGACCTCAATTTGTTGCTTGCTTACGCGAACAGCAACGTTATTCAACACACAAATGTTTTGGGAGTCAAAAGGGAATTTACGCACCGAGGTGGAGAGCGCGTTTTTACTAAATGCGCGCGTTTCTCTTTCTTTAGTTTCCGAAGTAGGTGGAATCGGAACATTATTGGATCCGCACAAGCTAACTTCAAAAAAGTCGTCTCATGAGCTCGTGGTTGGACTATATACCCGTCACAGACATGCTGCGCATGATGACCCGCAACAAGCAAATAGCTCGCTTGATGCACGCCATATTGATGGGCGATCGACTGACCGGAGTGGTTCGTGGCGCCATTGACATGTGCGAGGCGAATATTCGAATCGCATGCAACATCAAGGACACCGTGCAATCTGCAAGCAACGACACGACTACGATGGCCCCTGAGGAGATGTCATTTGAAGACAAAGTTGGCTTGTGTGTTCATGACAATGGCCTGAAAGATGAAGACACGTTACGAACGTTGGTGTGTGACATTGAAGAAAAGGCAGATGTCGAAGGCTTTTTCCTGCAGGTAGCGGCTTTTGGTAACTCAACCCTGAGTGCAAATCATCCGCAATATACAAGCTACGGCTTAACAATTGTTTAGCTTGCCGATTCGTTGGACAGCATGGCTGACCTCGCCACAACCTTCAAGTCCAACAAAAGTAGAGTTATTGAGTCAATAACTAGTCCGTTTGCCAAAGCCGAACTTTATGCGTCCTCTTTTCTCGCAAAAAGTGAGATGGGAGAGGATTTCTACAGGTGCGTTCCGGGACGTTCACTTTATTCTTACTGGATGCTTGCGTTTAGGTTTAAGCTCGCACTTGCTTTGCAGCAGCAACATTGTCGCCTTGAATGTCTACTACCAATCGCTGAGCAAAGAAGTTTATATACAAGAGAAAGCCTACAATTTCTGGAGCTTAGCCTGTGAGTGTTCATTCTGTCTGTAAGTATTTGGAGCAGGGATAAAAGTAATTTGTCTTGTTCAAATACAGGTGACATTGGCGGCACAATTGGACTGTTTCTGGGCGCATCCCTGCTTGTCATAGCCGAGTTCATAGATTTTTTTTGCTTGCGACCAATCGTGCACTTGTTCGGCCGGAGGAAGCTCCCGAATGTGATTCCTGCGTCGCAGCCGTCTTTCACAGTACCACCTGTACCGCAATGATCTACAACGTTGTGTTCAATATGGGTTTCTTACTTGTCAAATTTTCGCACTGTATTCATCAAGAAATTTATTTGGCACTGGCACACGTTCAGTTTGTCTTTCATGTTGGCCAGATCGAGAGTCATGTCTTTGATTGAAACAATTAGGTGATCAAACGATCGTCAGCGCACAACTTGCGATCACTAATACTTGCATGCGTGGACAAAAATGCACTAAAAATTGCAATAAGATGTATGGGACAAAAATATCAGCACAGTTCCAAAAACCAAAGTGCGTCTAAGGCAATGAAATCGTCAAAACACATCCCCGTCTGTGTCGCTACTCGTGCAAAACTTGACAACAAGAATGTGAGATTAACAAGGACAACGAACAAAAACAATTCATCTGCGTAATTATGTAACAAAAAATACAAACTCAATATCGTGAAGCATGTCAAAACATTGATTAACAACAGTAAATGCAAGTGCATAGAAGTGTTGCATGTCGTTGAAGTATTGATCATCACCATCACGTAGAGCATCGATGATGATAATTCATCAGTAGATTTGTAGTTTTAGCACAGCAAAACATAAAATGCAAAAGACATATCGAGCTAATATATGTATGTTCCATCCATCTGCTCATGACACTTTTTGTCAGCTGAAAAGTTTGACAGGATCCAGTGCTGTTCCGGCTCCGGTTGGCTTACGAAAAAGAAAAGAAAGAGAAATCGATTTTTATTTTATTTTTGTTTGCCGTTTTCTCTGACATTGCCTTGCGGAGGAACAATTTTTTAGTACAACGGAACCTGAGCCTCCTAAACAAAAGTGCCATGAGCTGATCGATGGACTATATAGGCAAACCACGCTAACACGAGCCCGATTTCGCAGCTGGCAGAACAATGAAACATTCATACGTGGCCGCTGATTTGGGAAATGTTACACGTTGAAGAATACAAAGTGGAGCATGATGATTTTCTCTTACTATTCGTTTTGAACACACACCACCTTCGGAATCGGGCTCGTGTTGGCGTAGTTTGCCTTTACATAGGTATAATAATCGTTCACAAGATATTATTACAATGCTATGAGTATCTGAACAATATGCGGTACGGGTGGTGGTGCAGTGGCTGGTATTCCTGTTTTTCTTGGTCCAAGGAAACAAGCGGCCCCGTGTTATAACTGAACTTCTAGTTGTGGTCGAGATTACCCTTTCGAATCAAATAAGCAGCTGGCAAAAACGTGTCAACGTTTGCCTGTGGTATTGGTCGCACAATGACCATATAAGAATTCGTCAAATCAATCCTGATTTTCACGTTCAGTCACTCTTAAAGGGGGCCTGCCGCTATTGTTTTTTGGGTTTTGGACCTCGGTTTTTATATTAATCGTTATAGTTGGCACTGAGATGAAGAACATTAACCTTCAATAACTTCACCAAACTGACGTTTACCCACCGAAATCGATCAACCAACATGGCCGCACGGGAACAAATTATCCCAATATTGATGCACTATGTGTGCATGGAAATCAGGATTTCCAAAGCAAAGTTCAAATCACAGAGGTGTGGTATAGGCGGCGCGTTACAGTAGGTTGACAAAACATTTGTTATTTACAAAAGAGCTCATGTTTTATCGGGCTACCGTAACCCGCCGCCTATATCACGCCCCAGTGATTTTGAATTTCGCTTGTCATTCCTGATCCTCATGTGCAAAAGTGCATCAATATCGGACAGTTTTGTTCCCGATAGACCATCTTGGCGGATCGATTTCAGTGGGTAATCGCCATTTTGGTGAAGTTCGTCAAAACTAATGTTCTTGATCTCGATGCCAACAAACGATATAAGTGAAAAAACCGAGGTCGAAAACCAAAAAAACAATAGCGGCGGGGCCGCTTTAACCACTGTGCTATTTGTGATTCTCACAAAACATTCTCAGCTAAAAATAATCTAGCAGATCAACCACGTTGAAGCAGGTCTGAAACATTCTCTTTACTACATGCTTTGTGTGCGATCACACAACGCAACGTCACCACCCCCCCCCGTCACTTTCCCGCTTCACGATTCAGGAAAAAAAGTTGACCAATTCTTATAAAGTCATTGTGCGACCAATATCTAACAACAACAATGTTTCATGCTCGCTGTGAGCTTTGTTGGCGTGCGCTGCCAGCATGTCATTGAAACATTTCACTATGTTTGCTGCTGAGTGTCGTGCCTGGATTAACAAGGACACGTTCTTAATCTCTTTCATTAGTTTCCTGAAATCTCGACCCCAAACTGGAGTTGAGTTATAACGTGGGGTCGTTTTTTTCCTTTGCCTTGCATAAAAAGGAAATACTATAACACGGTTATTTCCAAAAGGCTTGTCCTTCAAGCCTGTTCCCGTTGTACTTCAGCGTCGAATTCGAGAACTGGATGCTGTATTTCTCATACTTCGCCATTCGAGCAATCACCTCACGCTCACTTGGACCACTGTTTGCGGGAGCCGATTCAAATCCAGACGAGGAGCTGTCCGAACTTCCTCTGCAAGGAAATTTCGTTTATGACGCATAAGGTGCAACGATGCACTTTAGTCATCGAGTGCAAAAGTATCAATACCCAAGCGAAGTACAAATGGTTGTTACAAGATAAAGACAACAAACTCGACAAATTCGATGAGGTTCTCCATTCCGCGCTTAGCCAAGTTGTGCGCGGCATAACATGGAGCAGGGATCGAAACGGCAGCTGTGATGATTCCGTGCGCGAAACACAGTTTGTGCGCCAGCAGCTCAATTGTATCCATGCTGTAGCTGGCATCGTCGTTGATTACCGTGTAACACGGTGTCTTCGCACTTCCCTGGAAAATAATAATATACATAGCACGGAGCAAGTATCTCAATTCCAAGAACACTCACTTGAATAGTTTTGTGAGAGTTGAGAAAGAATTCCTTTCGATTGGCGGAAACCAAATGCTGGTCATCGACAACGCCGCTTGGCAGATTTTTCTGGAAGTTCCTGGCGTTCTGCATTTCCATCAAATCATTGATTCCCAAATACAATCGAGTGTTGTGCCGTTTGGTGACCACGATGAACAACACCTTCGGTTGTTCACAGTCCGCCGGACGAGTGTCGGAGATCGCATGTTGTATTTGCACGTACTCTTCAGTGAACACCTGCAATCGTTGTGAGCATAATATAATCGAAGTTCGCAAACAATGTTTGCTATGGCATCACTTTTCGGAAATGACAAACCTTTTTGTGCTGTCCGACAGACACGCCATCACGGAACATCCATATTTCGGCCGGGTATTTGTGGTTGTTCGCCATGTACATGGTGATTGCGCGGCGTGTTTCCGTTCGCACAACATCGCTGACTTCCAGCCTCGGCGCTTGGTACGCGTAATCACCGATGAACGACAACGGACGTGCACCGGAGTTCGAACAAAACTGAAACGCGGGTCGATAGATCAATGTACATCTATCTGAAATACATTTTTAGGCAGCGCTCTCGCGGTTAAAAGTACACAGATAAGAGCACAAGAATGAACTTACGCCAGCACAACTCGGTTGCTTCTCGGTTACACCCTTTCTGATAACGGCCCTTGGGATCGGTCTTGGATGGGCAACATCAAGGCCCAAGATCAGTCGGTTGTGCGACTGCCACTCTAGGCTGCAAAAACACACAACTATGAGCGATATCAAATTTCGTGACGGGTCGGACCTTATCTTGGTCACGTGTGATTTTTGCATTAACGCAATTTACCGGAACCACTAATTTCGACCAGCGCAAGTTGTTCACAATCCTAACCTGGGAACAACTTTTAGGATGGACGAAGTTAGTGTCATCACTGAACTTCTCAATAACCTTATTGCAAAAATCGTAGACCGAGGCAGATCTTATCCGATCCGATCACCAAGTTTGATATCGCGTTGTCAATTATTTTCCAACAATGCGAACACGTTAACTGCTCATATAAAACACTACCCACCGATCGTCAATCTTCAGCAGCTTGCCACCATCCAGTCCATTTCCGTAAAACAAGTCATAGTTTAGGCCGCCCATTTTCTCGTTGGTTTTCTGAATGATGTTTTCCAGAACGTTGAAATCTGGCCGATTGCTCTCGATTACACGATTAACTGTTGACCAGTTGATTTGCTGCGTTAAGACACCGTGCTGTTGCTCCATCAGTTTCAGGCAGCCTGAAGTGTGATGCTATTTACTTTCCATTGAGTAACAAACGGTAAATGACCCAAAATCTTACTGTGAGAGCACGAACTGTCATCACAGATGACCAAAACGAACGGTGCCGGACCATCGGGAAACCGATTCGACATGTATTGCATCGCTTGCTGCACAACGTTGCGTTCGTCGGACAACAAGTTCATTGTTGCCGGTTGATTCACAGGCACCATGCCGTTGCGTCGTGCCGCTTCCATGTATAGCGACAGAAACCACCTGCAAAAGGACAAATGACCACATCAATTAATTCAGTAGCATAGGTAACTTTTTTGTGAAACATAAATGACACTAACTCGCATTTCTTTCGAGCCTCATCGGTGTTTTCCAACAACGCCAAAAGTCCCCATGTATCCAAAGCCCCAGGTGCAATGAACTTGTGATGATTTTTACGCCAGGAACCGTGGTCATCAGGTCGCGAATAGCCCTGTGAATGTGAACATAACTGGATTTATCATCGGTTTCGAAACAAAACCAAATACTGATGATATAATGATCGGGCTCACATCAGCGTACTGCACATTTGGCGCAGGCAACTGCCTTGCAACGAACTGCATTGGTGTTTGATCAATCTCAATGCCAGCTGCTCGAAGATGTTGGTTGCCGCAGATATGGGCATCGTGTGCTTGTTTCTCAACCTTTTCGATTCGTTTGAGCGGATCGACGGCTGATCGCTGCAAAAAATCTGCCATACTAATTCCAAGTCGCTTTGTGATGCTTTCAAAAGTAATCAGTGTTGAAAAATGAAACGTCTCTGTGTAGCAATATTTCCTGCTGCTGATTAATTTCCTGGAACTCAGCTAGCGATAACGATGACCACTGACGAATGCGCTTGGTTTAGCATTAATTTTTATGTCACGTTCACGATGGTGAAACATCAGCCAACCATACTTGTGATGACTGTTATTAAGGTGCCCACATTAAACCGGGCCCGCCGCTATTGTTTTTTTTGGGTCTTCGACCTCGTTTTTTCTGTTTGTATCATTAGTTGGCACTGGGATCAAGAACATAATCCAGTTGGCTAAGAATTATGATATACCCTAATGCATGCCGAATCAAAGCGTTGTCCTAATCGTACATAGTCGCTCACAAAATACAGTACGTCACCCTTGGAGCTAGACTAAAGTAAATTACCTTCAGTATGTGTGCGGACAACTGCGCTTGTTTCTGCCATTCCAGGCGTTGGTGAGGCAATGACCAACAAAGTTCGACTGGGTAGAACAGGTACAATGGTTCGCCTTGCGCATTTCTACGACCGGTCTGCACTTTCAAACATGGCAAATTGGGGTATCTGAAATATTGGCACGCCACGTTGTGCAAGCGTGGAAAACGTGTGTGTCACAAAAACAGTGCCCAAGAAAACATACCGCAGTTGGTATCCGTATTTGTCTTTGAAGTAGTCGTTGACTGACATTATGCAATCCTGTTCATCGTTGTAGAACCTGATTAAGAATGTCAAGACTAAACAGAAGCCAAACGAAGCAAATAAAATACAGACAGGTGAACTCACTGCACTTGATCGGCCGGGTGACTTGACAAACCAACGGGTTCAAAAGTTCGTGTTGTGATAGATCCGTCGTAATTGGGGACTTTGCACATGACACGAAACCCTGAAAAAAGCAAGCTAGGACTGGTTAGCACACTTGTTCAGGTTCACCATGCAGGGCAGTTAGTCAGCGCACCTGATAGGAACTTGGATACAGCAGTTTGGCGTGGTTTCGGCACATTCGCAAAGAATGGATACCCGGGACGTGTGATGTCTGTGATTCTCAGTTGATCAGCGATCAGGTCCACCACTGGACGACTGGCCAGCATCGGTGCGCATTTCACTGAAAAGACACTCGTGACTCGTGTCAGCCAAGTTGATGACACTTTCCTTAAAAACACGATTTATGAAGTACTCACGGTCGAGTTGTACAGCATAGGTTGGTTTGTCGCCGTTGTTGACCAATGTGACGTTTTTCTGTAGTCCATCATGAAGCATGACGTTATTGTTCAGCTTTGATCCTTGCCTTCCATACATCTTGTTGCCGAACGAAACTATATTGTCGCTGGAATGTATATCACCGTGAAAAACTGATGGCTACACAGAAATGGAATGGTGTGCATTTATGGCAGCTCACTTGAAGTACACGATCTGTGATGTCAGCATTTCCATAAATTGCAAGTTTGATCTGTCATAACGATTCAAGTCCGGATCGATCAGTTTGTGCAGATCAGAAGGACGGATTTCGAAAGCGGTGTTGTCTCCAATTCCTGCTGGTCGTATGAGCACGCGAAACCCGGTCACCTGCAACAAAATGATAGATTTTCTGTCACTGATCGAGCTGTCAGTGGTAATGACGAAAGCTTAAAATCTTTACAATAGAGTGCACTTGCCTGCGTCTTGATGTCAAAACGTTGCCGCAGTACATTCGCGGGACACTGGCAGTGTTCGGCAACTTGTCGCAGGTGAACGCTGAACGTTTTCTGAAACCGTTCTTATCGGTGTTCAATGTTCACAAAATCCTAATTTTACAGAAAAACCGTGAGCTGGAAAGGACATCGAGTCGCTAAGCGAAACTTTTTTAAAAAACAACAACTGTGCCTAACATATTTCCTGTCTATAGTGTAACCCATACTAACCACAACGCCTAAGATTAAAATTAATGCTCAAGATTTTGGTCGTATGAAGACAAGCATTGTGTTAACCCGTTCTCGGTCTCCCAATGAAACTGAACCAAACTGATTCTCCTTCGTCAATTTCCAGCTGGTTGACCGAATAGAGGATTCGGCGGCGATCATAAACCAGCCCGTAGAAGTCGCGGAAAAAACCCGGGTGCAAATGCTTTGTCAGTGTCGCAAATACGGCATAGGCCAGAGTCCGCCGTGTGGTCATGGCGTGACTAAATGTTTCAATGCCATTTTTGGTGGTTGTGACTCGTTTGAATCGAAAATGTGTCTGGATTTACTGAATGATCTAATTCTGGACGCCGTGAAAGTTATTCCCAGAGTTAGGTAACGGTGGCAGAAATCAAAACCACGGCATCAGCAAATCCTTAACTATCCTCAATTAAAAAAAAGGTAAAGACAAGATAAAGCCAATCCGGTTCTATCAACAAACACCAGCAGTCGTTTCCATGTCTTATATCTCACATGCAAATGAAGTGAATCGCAAATAACTCTGATCCAGCGCCCCTCGTAACTTCACGACCATTCTTCACTGCTTCGTTGATTTCGATGCCATAACGGTAGAGCGGTTGGTCGAACTTGACTCGTGCCAGATACGTTTGTGTGCTCACGGAGAACAGTCGGCCAATTTTACCCGGTTCGACTTTCTTTGCGACACAAATTGGGGCCCCGACTGACAGAGCCTGAGCGAAATTTTAATGTGTTCCGTTGTCTCATTTTGTCGGCTGCCGCGCTCTGTAACTTAGATTATGAGAAAAGTCTGCCCATTGCTCAGGCTGGCCTTGAGAAACGCTCAGTTGGCAACTTCCCAAAATCAGCCACCAGAAACAACCTACCGAGCTCGATTCAGTCAATCGATCAGGTGTGCATGAATCACGACCGGAATCATGTCGTTGTCGTAAATCGTCGTCTTTGTCAGCCATAATACGAGGCGGCAGATTGTGACCAGGTCGATCCACATCGTCACTCGACTGTGCCTTTTTCTTGCCTCGCCCACGTCCGCGACCAGCCATTTTTGATTGTTGAATTTAAGTATTTGTGCCGGCTTTGAGATCACAATTTTTGATTAGATGAGGCTGCAGGCAGAGTAAGAGCATGCGGAAATATTGCGAAATATAAATGGTGGAAGTGGAAAAGAAAGCATCAAGTCAAAGCCTAATGCAATTCTCTCAATGCTCTTGCACCTGACAAAAAAGGAAAAGCTAGTATTTAAAATGACTCTAAAAAATTTGGAAGCAAAATCGAAAGTCAAGCAAAGGAAGCTGCCGTATGGCGGCTGCACACAGACCAACGATGCACAAAGAAAGCACGCGCATTGACTTGATCAGAGGGTCGACTGGCGGGAATTTGAATTTGCCAAGTCACGTGTGTTTGTCAGACGCACAACGAAGACATACTGGTGGGCATGCACTGGGATTTCGCAATACTATTGATAGCATATTGCGCCACTGAAGCTGGGAAACAGAGGCTCGGTGAAAACTAACAGCACTCCGCAAAGTGCAAATGATGGCAATTGACAATTCTTCGAAAAATTATCTTTTCTTGTCATTTTACGCAGTGGTTGTTTTCCACGACGTTCACTTTTGCGTTAGGCTGTTCCATTTCCAAACCAGGTTTTGATCACACAACCCCGGCCGGGGAGCCAGAGGGGTCATGCCCCTTTTGGTCAAAGTGGCCCCTGAAGATGGCCATCCTTTCGGAGACAAGAAGAAAAATCCTAGATCGCAGAATTTCATACTAATGTGCATCAAAGATCCAAAAATCGCGCCTTTTTCCATAAAATTTGGCTGTCGCGCTGGAAAATAGTGCCTGCCAACTTTCGCGCGCTGCCCCTGTGCGCGCATGGTCACATTTTATGGTATTTTTTTTCTCTGCGAGGGCCGGAGGGAGGAACGCGCCGGGGTTGCCCCGGCCGGGGTGTGCGGCGGGTGGTTGGTGGGTGGCTGCTCGCCCCGGGGGGGGGGCTGCGTCTGTAAAAATGCATGAGGCAACGAAATTAGAAACTTACTATATTGACAAAAATCGCCAAGTTCTGAACAAGCACTGGATAAAAACGATTTTGAAAAATCAAGCAAGCCCCAGATAAAAATGGCATTTTAAGATTTGGCACCGTTGGCACAAAGCTGAATCAGTCACTGTCATACAGTCGTGCGTGGATATTGGTCGCACAATAACTATATGAGAATCCATCCAAAATTTTTCCTGAATTGACAAGCCAGAAAATTCAAATTACCATTGCGCGCCAACGTGTAATCACACATAAAGTATGCAGCAAGCGAAATGTTTCAGGGATTAAAAACGTGGTTGACTGGCTGGTTTATTTTCAGATGAAAATGTTTTGTAAGAAATACAAATAGCCTAGTGGTTCAGCGTGGCTCATCTTTGGAATCCTGAAAATCAAGGTGGTTTTGGATGGATTCTCATATGGTCATTGTGCGACCAATACCAATAATTTCTTTGAGGGCGGACTTAGGTTGAACACGGAACACGGAACACGGAAATATTTCCGTGTTCCGTGTTCCGTGATAAAATTTTTAAAATCACGGAACACGGAAATATTTCCGTGCACGGAAATATTTCCGTGTTCCGTGATTTTCAAAGTTATCACGGAACACGGAAATATTTCCGTGCGTGTTCCGTGATTTTCAAAATTTGTCACGGAACACGGAACACGGAAATATTTCCGTGCACGGAAATATTTCCGTGACACGGAAATCCATGAAACTGGTTTGTATGTAAATTATTTCCGTGTTCCGTGTTCAACCTAAGTCCACCCTGAATCAGACGCTAAAAAGGTGTTCCAATGCATGGCACTGAAAAAATGGACATTGGAGGACAAAAAT
The DNA here is from genome assembly GCA_030248065.1 of Rhynchonema sp. JSB1_4. Lineage (NCBI taxonomy): Eukaryota > Metazoa > Nematoda > Chromadorea > Monhysterida > Xyalidae > Rhynchonema > Rhynchonema sp. JSB1_4. The sequence goes on along the minus strand of JASAMV010001572.1, from coordinate 12,243 downwards.
CGTAACTGATATCGTCCTTCTGTTCATTCCACGACGACATGGGCCGCCCGTTCCAATGTTTCAACGGCTGTCTCGGGCAGACAGAACCAGGCAAAGAGGGTTGACCCGAGTGACATGACACTGAATATGGTGAACCAGCCTGGGAGAAGAAAGAAGGAAGATTTTTGTCAAAAAAGTGCCGTCTGACATTGAAACCAAAAGCCTCGCGCAAAATATCTTACCCCCGAAGCCAATGTAGTCAGCGACCGACAAAAATATTTGGCTTTCGGTCGCTGATATTGTGAGTGACACAACGGCAAAAACCGCCACTCCAGTGCTGCGGGCCCAGATTGGGTACATCTCGGCAGTGATAATCCACGGAATCGATCCGATGCCTGGAATGTTTGCACAATCTGAAGCATCGTAAATGAATGAACAACCGTGTGTAAACAGACCATGATGAGACACCAGTTTTTGAACACGGACGTCTCGGAAACATTATCCAGCAGGGGAATCGGTCCTGTTTTGACCTGGTCACGTGACTTTTTGGGCCTGACTATATCTTGATATCTATTGCCCCACGAATTTGACCAGCGTAAGATTTATTTATCACTGTTCTCCAAATGACTTTTTGTACCGCCAGCAAATCTCCGCACATCCTTCCCACAGAACCACGGCCTTACCGAGAACCAGGTTTGATATCAGACTCGTGTTCTGTTGGTTTGCAGCTGAACATACCGATTCCCAATGATGCGAATATCAGCACGTAGACGACGATCGGAATCGCAATGTGCACTTGATCGATCGTTCGATAATCGAACAAAAAGTAGAGCAGGGCAGCCAGCGTTGTGCCGACAAATCGTAGTGAATAAGCAGCGAACAGGAATGGGAATCGACCGTATTTGTCCGTCAACAACCACGGGATTATGAACGCCAGTTGACTGACTGCAAGACTATCAAATGTGGAGCCGTGGTCTAGCCTCGTGATGGGTACAAGACTGGCACCTTCTTTAAAAATGACGCTGTACACATACCGTATAGTAAAATTTTGAAGGATTCCTTGGCTTCCACATTGTCATGTCAGTAGAAAATAGATATGTACCTAGACTGTGAACCACTGTACACACTTATGGTAGAAATAAAAGGGGAAGAGACGGCTTTGAACAAACTTTGAATCCACGAACAAACTGCGAACACCACGGTTGGCTTATAGCCAAAATGTTGCACCAATTGGATTACGTACGCACTGAAAATAACAATTAACACGACATGAAACGTGCAAAAAACGTTGTTGTTTTTCTGCTCCAATGCCAGTTAACTGTACCCACCCCACATTAAATATCTTTAGTGACTTCCGTATTGGGAAACCTTATGACCACATTGTGAAGTCCTCAATCTGCCGCTCTGTACTACTGCGTACAGCATTCGTGTGGATATTCTGCATGGTGTAAGAGAAACTCGCCCGTACCGTCCGAAACACGTCGCTATAAACGAGGTGTTATATTGGTCGCACAATGACTTCATAAGAATTGGTCAAATTTTTTCCCTGAATCGTGAAGCGGGAAAGTAACGGGCAATGACGTTGCGGTGCGCGATCGCACACAAAGCATGCAACCAATGGAATGTTTCAGACCCACAGCAACGTAGAAGCTCTGCTAGATTTATTTCAGCTGAAAATATTTTGTGAGAATCTCAAATAGCACAGTGGTTGAAGTGACTGAACGTGAAAATCAGGACTGATTTGATGAGTTCCTGGTCATTGTGCGACCAATACTGTAGGCATGCCCAAAAATGCCACGTCCAACCAACGTTATCACAGTCAGGCCACCAGCGTCCTGCCAAAATGCCAGACAAAGTGTCAAACCGAGCAGATGTCGGCCATGACGTAATCGAAGCAGACGGATGAGTGCGATGCGATCGCAATCTGCGACGTTGTCAGTGAATTTGGGGTTCGTTTGTAAATGTACAACACTGTTTTGTGGTCACCACATTTTTGGTCTGTTTCCTATGTATGTATGTTGCGCACAAAGTCAACCAGTACATTTTTTACACACTTTTGCGACGTGCGGACAGTTACAGTATGTAAGGCTCTGCAATCTGGTGCAAACGCACTGAGTCGCATCGACTTTGCCCAGGTGCACCGCCCAGCACAGTGAATCCCGATGCCTTTCACATTATTCCCACAACACATTCACTGTCGATATTGTATACGGGATGGTTCAGGTCTGGCTGAGCCCAAGACTGAATCTGGCGATCGGGATTCGAACAGGCCTGGGCATGAAGAGAGCATTACCCACACAAAATTGTACATTAGCCTGGTATTTGGTAACCCATTTCAGTCTGTTGTCGCCAACGGGTGCGGACCAGATCATGGTCAGCAGATGCACCAGATGGTCACGTACGTGACACCAAAAAGACACGGCGACCGTAAAAACCTAAATACAGCCCCCCGGAATAGAGCCCCCCGTATTACACCCCCAAAAAGGGGTCAGTTAATTAATAGAGCCCCCCGGAATAGAACCCCCGTAAGTAACATCCCCTAAACAGTAGTGTATTAAGCTTGATAGTTGTGCAGATGTACATTTATGCACGTTTGTTGTTTGTTTAGAGCACATAATGCGCCTCTTATTGACGAATAGACACGAATAAATGCGATTACATTAGAAGCGAAAAAACATCCATTTAAACCCCGGAATAGAACCCCCAAAATGGGGTCAGTGAATTAATAGATCCCCTTTGTGTTTAGGTTTTTACGGTGTAAACCAACTAACATTGCACAGCAGCAACGTTTTCGCGTCTCAACTGTTGTACCTCAGCCACGATTCCAGCCAAGTCCGAGCTGGCCATCTCGTATTGTCCCGGACCCGAATATATTCGCATCAAAGTATCACGGGCAGCTGTTAGACGTCCCTGAAACCCTGGGACGGTGTCGAACCAGCGTGCAACTCGATTGTTTGTATGTGAGCCCGAAACACTCACCACTTGACCAATGCAACGCTGCTCACCTTCATCACATCGAACCGTGGACTTTCCGGCAGCCATATTATTGTACAGAACAGCATTGTGACAATAACGATGAGTGAGGGAATGCTGAATAACCTATAAAAGTCGGGTGCCTGATTTGATATTTCTGTCATTCCAAGAAAAATGGAATGCTCCAGTCACAACATTGGCGATCGGTTTTAGGATCATCGGTTCAGTTTGGTATTAATACACGTAAGGGCTCTATGTGTAGGCGTGCTTTCCACAACAGTGAAACATCACATCGTCGACTCCAGATCAAGGTGAATTGTGCTCTGTGCTTTTGTTCCGCTGTTTCACCAACTGCTTTACAGACCATAAGTGTGTCAGGTCATCGTCGGTGTTGTGAAGTCAGAACCGAACGGAACGATCGATCAGTGACTTTATGTGACTTGACATACTGTATAAATCAATACGGACCACAACCACAAGCGTTTCGTAAACAATGAGGCGGTCATCGTACATACTTTACCGAACAAAATGGGCAGTGCGAGCCAATGTGTGTGCAATGAAGAGACCCGTGTTCACAGACGGACAAGGGGGTCATTGGTTTGGCCAAATACATACATGATCTAAACCGACCGCCATACGAGCGTCGATCGATGTCGATGATCAATAAGAACGAGCGAGTAGAGTCGACCAAGCAGTAACCCAACGATCAGACTGCCGTCGCACAACACACCCGTTCGGCCACGTGATGAACGAGCACTCAGCTCGGCAACATAGCCGTTAGCGATCGATAGGGGGATACCTGTGGCGTTGGTAAATGTGCCGCCCGTGCATCTACATAGTTCGGAAACCGAACGTTTTCATCGTCTGTTTAGGATCAGGACCAGAATTAGTCTTCAGTGAGAGTCTTGTTTGTCTATTTTGTCCTGCTGTCATACATGACAACACGAGCGGTGCAACAGAACAACGACGTCTCAGTGCAAATGCAATACGTATTACGTACACATATTGTACATGCGTGACCCCCAACAATTGTGGTCAAAACCAAGGGCTTCTGAGACCAAACCTTGCAGTTTGGACCATTCCAGCGGACCAGAATGTAAAGAAAAAACCCTTTTTTCAAATGTTGCACATGATTTGTCCAAAAAACACACTCACCCATGGCGAATCCGACCAAACACCGACTGACGACCAGCACCGGGAATGTGCGACAGGTGGCAGTGCCAATGACACCGATGAGCCCGATCAAGCCCGACACCGACAACATACAACGACGGCCAACTCTTCGGTCCGTTAGTGCGACGGACAACGCTGCCACAGCGCACATGCCTGTCACAAGCTCTACTTACGTACAATGTATTTGAAAGATTTTTTCAAGCATGATCCGTGAAACGCCTTGTACATACAAGCGGCCCCGCAAATTGCGTGGCACACGGCTGGGCTGCAGGCTCTGCGAATTTTGAGCGCGAAACCCGCCGGGACCCTCATTCTTTCCCGTTTTTTTGGGCCGGGTCAATTGCGCTTGCCTATATGAATGAGTGTAACCAGTCGGCCCGAACAGGTCAGGGGCTTGAAAGGCCGTCGCAGTCTCAGGCAAGTCATCCCGGAAAACTCTGGCAGACGCACACACACACCTATCTGCACTCCATTGAGAGTTTGCTTGTCCACTTGCGTCAGCCAAAACTCGGCAGCGACAAAGTCCATGATCTCGGACATGACGGCGACCTCGAGACCGAAAAATAAATCGCCGAGCACCACCACGCACACGAAGAACCTGTTAAAAATGTTGCACTTGTTTTGTTACTGAAATGTATTCGTAGTGAGACCTTTAGTGTTAGTTTGTTCCCCGATCCGATATTAACATACTTATTACGAAGCTCGTTACCTCATAACTTCAGCTGAACGATAGAAGAATCAAGGATTTTCACACACAAGGACCGAATCCAAACGCCACTCGGCGCTGACATCTTTCTGTTTTGAACTTATCTTGTGATGCTGTCACGGCACTAATTTTGACCAGCGTGGTCTGACTTTCTCACCAAATTCGGTCAAAATACAAAATACGAAAACCATTACAAACCACTATAACGCGTCCGCGAACGATTGCTAAACTGCGTTCAGAAAAACTTTGCGCTGGTCAAGATTTCCAGATGCCAATGAACCCACCAGTGCGCACATGACGGTCTGACAATGGCCAAGCCGGAGGGCGCCGACGACGGAGTGGGCGATTCGGTCTGCTGTTTGTTCATCGAGACCGTCGTTGAGTCCAGATCGGTAATCGAACCGTACGTGCTCACGCTGATTCGTGGCATCATTTGAATTTACTTGTTCGTTTTTTAAGTTCACATGTTGCCGACGTGCGTTTCTGGTGTCTGTTGATGTTCTGATTGTTGTAGTAACTCAATTACAGGTCAAGCACGAAGACATACATACAATAGGTACATATGTCATATCTACAGTTATGCAATGGTTTTGTCGTTTTTTACCATGTTAAATAAATAATTCAGCTGTAATAGTTTACTCCCGTAGAAACAGGCAAGGGAAGTTTATTTAACCACAGGCTCAACAGTGGTGTTGCTAACCACACAGACGTGTGTGTTGTAAACCAATGTTCACGCTGCCAGGTGAATGGTGCAGAATTTGGACGCCCAAACATCGGTACAACATCAAGTAAACAAAAACTTCTTACACCTTGTACAGTTCATCACATGTGCATGCCACATTTCCCATGTGCACATTGCGCTTGTTGTGGCGGTTTTGTATGAAAAATAGCAGTGGGGCGATAGTGTGTGCTTGTTGAGCGGTTTGGACATTTTCCCAAACTTATATGTAGCCTGAACCCATAATGTCCAAGTCAATCTCTCTGTTTCGTCTGACCATCTGTTTTGGGCGCTGTTTTGTTATGGTGGAGTTATCCTTGTCCATTTTGGGCTTGTAGACAATGCGGACAAATTTTTGTTTGAATCATATTTTGTTATAGAGTTTGGGCACTAACTTCGACCAGCGTAAAGGTTGTTCCCTGCACCAAATGAACAACTTTTAGGCTGGACGAAATTTGTGCTATAACTCTATCACAAAATATGATCATAACAAAAACTTGTCCTCGTTGTCTACAAGCCCAAAATGGACAAGTATAACTCCAGCTTTATACCCCGCAAGTGTTCAAAAGATGCCTGTGCATGTCACCAGATCATTGGAATTTCGCAACCGTTAACTTGGATACTTGGCCTGGTATCAGTCCCAAAGAAACGACTGCACGCCTTTAGCCATATTGCCTGACAGAAAAAAAACAAACTGCACGTGCTGATAGCGAACTGATGATTTTCGTCTTTGCTCAACAAAAACAATCACATCATCATAGTTACTGTATGTGATTTGAAAATCTACAACACGTGTGCAACCTTATCAAAATGACCCGCAGCGCATAGCACAAATTGATAAACATCCAAGCAATTACAGGAGCAGTATAGCCTGCGTTTTCCCACTCTGATCACGCCTAAAATGTTCGGAAGGCACACGACACAAGGCCAGCAACAAGGTTGAAACATCAGCAAAGTCGATATGAATGAATCGGATGAGCGTCACTGTGGCAACGTGCATAGCGAGGTTGAAAGCGAGCAAAATGCTGTAAGTTGTCGCCACAGGTACCTATTGTTGCCAAGACTGCGATGCCGCCCTCTTTATTCGCTGGAAACTCTCTGAATGTCTTTGAAAGGTACATACTGTATGTACACATTGACCGGAAACGGCATGTGGTGAGCATGTATTTTGATTCTCACTGCATGGAAAATAGAAATCGATTTCAGCCAGCGTCAGGAGTGTTCATGCTGCGCGCATGGAAGCAATGGCCGCAATCCGTGTTCTGCGTTGTCAGCTATGAATTCTGCGAACGATTCAATTTCTTTGGCATACGAGGTTAAAGTATAGAATTCCAACATAATGAAGTTATGCCGCTGATAAATAGCAATAAAGCTGATGACTGTTGCCGATCCACCCTGTTCTCATTGGCCACTGATTGGGGCAACACGAATGCACACAAAACAGGGTGCTCATGCACGCAATTCAGCGCCGAGAAAGTTATACAAATCGCAGGCTCAGTTAGAAATGCTTCGGCGAGGCGATGGAGTCTTCACTGTTTCACGACAAGACTTACGCGTAGTTAGCCATCTCTCAGCCGATATCCCGCTCTGCATTCAGCTGTGCTCTTCCTCTACTTTGTCCATCGTCAGTACACGGACAATCAAGCCACCGTAATCTTCCATTGTTTCATCGTGCTCAGCTACTTGGCACCGATTGTGGGCGCAGTCGCTGCCGACGGATTTGTGGGAAAATTCAAGTTGGACTCGTGTACCACGGTCCTTTTCGGGATCACGTGGCTTTCGGGTGTCTCTGCTGCACAGACGATGGCCTGGTGCACCGCCCGTCTGGGAAATCAGGTCGAACCGGACAAAACTCAGGCATGCGTTGACCTAATCCTAACGTTCAAATTAAGTTTGATTTTCCAAAAAAAACGTCTTGAGTATTCCAACCAAAAACATTTCACTCGTCACGTGTTGCTTGCATTCTTCAGCGTACTCGCATGTTTGACGCCATTGTACGCACTTGGCAGCCTGACGTTGGCTGGCGCTTCAGCAATCCAAACTGATGTCGTTCATTCGTACGTTTTGCACAAATGATTTACCAATTTTCCATGATGCCCCAATGCATAGATTGAAACATCAGCTGGCTGGATCTGCTCGCACTGTTCACCATCGCTCTGGGCACTGGCACCATCAAACCGTGTTTGGCACCGTTCGGCGCCGATCAGTTCGCACGGGGACAGGTATGTGTCCTCAATTTTTTGTGCTTGAAAACGCAAATCAGCAACAATGCGTGCGTGTGCTTGTGAAATAAAGGTGGAGTTATACTTGTTCGTCGCGAACACGACGAACACATTCTATTTTTCAGCCAATTGAGCAGGCTGAACCAAATCGAGTACCAAAGTGTTGCTACAAGTAACAGTAAAGAAATCACATAACTAATGTTTCAATAACTGCACACAGCTCGCTGCAAATGCAATACAAATTTGTTCGTCGTGTTCGTTGTGTTCGCGACGAACGAGTATAACTTCACCCTAATTGTTTCCTCAGTCGTTTGCAGGAGGGTCTGCTTGAGTCCTACTTCTGCACATTCTACGCAGCCATCAATGTGGGCAGCCTGCTGTCAGTATTTGTTTCGCCGATGTTTCAAGGTGATCTAATCATGTGAAAGGAAGGGTTTTCATTCCTCCTTCTTATGTTTCGGGACTCAGCATTCACCCCTTATCTGAATTTGTAGTCAGGTGGAACATTAACGAGAAATTGGGCACCATACCGTCGGTCGCTAAGGGTGGGTCAGCATGAACATGGCACAATACACTTGTTGCAATGCGAAACTTTTTGTCCACTTTTGCTCTAACTTTTTCAATTTCAGTACAGCGTTGCGCGGGCGAGCGCACGTGTTATCCGTTGGCTTTCGGTGTGCCAGCGGCTTTGATGGTGCTGGCTGCCGGTATGATGAAACATTCATTGAATTACAATATTTTACAAAAGTAAATATACACTTACAGGGGCGGGCGCTGGGCCGGGGGGGCGCGGCCCGGGCGGGGCCCCCCCCCCCCCCCCCCGAAGACCCGTTAGCATACCCAAAGCTACCCGTGAAAATTGACCCGTCCGCCCTTCCGAGGGAGGGGGCCACAGACACACATACATACATACATACATACATACGCCTTCCTGTTTTAGTAGTATAGATTATCAGAAATACAGACAGAAAAATTATAGCCTATCACCATTTCCAGTCTGCTTCGTTCTCGGCTGCTTTTTCGGATATCGCAAAATCACGCCGGATAAAAATGTGATCGTTGAAGTTTTCAAAGCCATAAGGGTTGGTGGTTGGTGCGGTAGACACTTTTAGAAGTAACTCAAGACAAAACGACACCATATTTTGAATTTTTTCGCAGAAAGCACTGAAGAACAGGCGAAGATTCATGAAGATGTTTCATAGAGGACGTGCGCACTGGCTGGACCATTTGCTCGATGACCACGGTTGTGCCTATGATGCATGTTGCACCACTGTCAAGTGCAACAAAGTAAGGCATTATAGATGTGTAACTGAAGATTACGATCGAACATCTATTCAATCCGCAATGAAAAATGTTTCGAACAACACATAAAGCCACGAAACGCTTCTGAAGTACTGATCACTGATCTTGATTTCGCAGGCGCAGTTCATTGTGGATGTCAAGGGCGTGTTGCGATTGTTGGTCATGTTCATACCGATGCCGTTTTTCTGGACGCTTTACAACCAACAGGTACTGTATAGGCAAGGTGCATTACACGAGGTACAACACAAGTTGATTGGTAGAGCGAGTTCACAATTGGTGACCACACAAACAGCACTCACGTTGGGTCGAGCAAGCGACGACGATGGATTACAGGATCGCTGGATGGATTATGCCGCCTGAACTGACCCAGGTGGGCGTATACATAACGGTGATTGTGTTTTTTTCCGGCAGATTCATTGATTCAGGAGAGTCACACGGTCAGAAGAACGTGAAAACCGTGTGAGCTCAAAAGTGAACATGTTTCTTTGATGGCAAAATAAAATTCTGTGGCAGGGTCAAATCCTCAGTGACCTACTGTGTCTTTGACCATATTGACTCGTCACCTTTCACGCCACTCTATGTTCACCACAATTCAAGCTCACCTTCAGAACCGGATTCACTCTTCAGGCAATCAACCCAATCCTAATCCTCGTTCTCATTCCCATTTTCCAAGGCATCGTCTATCCGATGTTTCGATTGATTCGGATCGAGCCGACGTCAGTTTAAGATATATTTTTTTGAAAAAAATGTTTATGTTCATCAAATTCATGAGTGAAACACAAACCTGACCACCATCCGTTCTCCAGTCCGTTGCGTCGTATGTGTGTTGGTGGCGTGCTGGCTGCTGGCTCCTTCTACATTGCTGCCTGTGTACAACTCATCGTCAATGTGAGTCATGTGCATTGGTCGGCACCAAACTTGGTCGTCGGCTGCCTTTGGTCACGCGAACTTTTTCTTGAACTGTTTGACGATATTTCGAGATTTGCGGCTAGTTTTGTTTGACCAATGTCAAACAAATTAATTATAAACAATTGTTTATTACCGAACCGGGAAGCTCACGCTGGTCGAAATTATTGACATCAGTGAAATTTCCCAAGTGACCAAGAAAGATTCGATCGTTTTATATCACATCCTAGTCCCCCAAATTCTCAGACGACGCTGCCGGTGTTGCCAATGAACGGTTGTGGCCATCTAAATTTCATCAACACTCAACCGTGTGTGTACAATCTCACTGCACTCAACGGGCCGCAGCCAAACTCATTCACTGTGTCGTCGTATGGGGTGGGTTTAAAAAAAACTGGAAGACATGGATTGTTGTGAGTTACATCGCCCAGTTTCTGGCGTATCCGAACTACTGACAAATACCACTGCGGCACTGCATCCTTTGCCTTGCGCAAAGTCAGGGCGAACATCTGCACCCGGTGCGTGCATATGCCGGGATGATAAACAGACGCACGTGTGGGCTGCCAACATCATTCTCCAATCTGCAGACCACCAACTTTACGCACTCGGACACCAAATACGTGCGCAACTGGCGAGCCGGGGTGTACAGCTGGTCAGCTGAGGTGTTGTCGGGAGCATGTCAACCAATCGCAAACTTTAGCACAACCGTTTATGACGGCACTGTTGCGTACACGGTTAGTCTGTGCTCTTTGATGGACGGACCAACAACATGACTCGATGTTGTAGGCTTAAGTTAGGGTTAGGCTAATCCTATTTTCGTCATGTGGTTATTTCAAGTTTGCAATTACCACAGGGCAGGCAACATGCAACGTTCTCAATGTCGTATTTGAATCTTTGCACAGGACTGGTGCTCCCTATGAAACTGTAGATTTTACAGGTGCTATCTGATGTTGAGGAACCGATCACCTACAAAGGAACATTGATGAAAGATCAGAACGGATTGGGGCTGATGAGAATTCAGTGCGTGTCCATCACTTCGGTTTCGTTGGCATATTTTAATCAACAAACGACATAAATGCATACGTATTGAAAGCGCTTGTGCCACCCATTTCAGAATGCTCGACTTCCGCGCTCCTCCACTAACCGACCATACGACCCTGTTTTTGTGCTCCAACGGTCGGCTTGAGACAGCAGCGCTGCCCTGCAATGCACACGATGCGTACAACTTTGAAGTGATGCATATTGATGATGAGAGACGATCCAGTGAGATCAAAGCCATACTGTCAGGAACGACGTTAGTATTGGGTCTTGGCTCGCCATAGGCAGCGCAGCGGGCCCATAACGGCGGTTTATCACAACCAGCGACCGTTGACCAGGTGTTTGTGGTGGGATAGTGCAAGCGCAAACCTAAGCCTGAGCATAAAGGCCCGAGTCAAAAAGCCTCCCATTCGGGGCTTTTGGTTGCGCAAATACAACTGGCTGTTTTGTCCCCCGTTGCTCTGTCCGTACCAATGATTAGTACTCACAAGGCCAGGCGATCAGTAACTCCATCCATGACAACAGCAAGCATTGATGTATCTATTCTACGCTCTGTACGTGGGTGCGTAGAATAACTCACAATGACGTTTGCAGTTGGCAAGTTTTCGAATGGACAAACCAGAGCCGACCGTACAACGAGTTGACACCCACTCAGCTGCAAGCCATGATCACACCCTACAATGTCAACTTCACCATCAGCGGCCAGGGTGGCATCTATGTGCTGGCCATGTATGGTAACGGCTCAGTGACGGTTGGTTGTGGCCACATGAAACATCACATGAACAACCCTCAAGTAATCAAAAAAGACTCTTATCAAATTTTGATACTGCGTTCGAGCATGGAGACCAATTTCTGTTACTTCAAGTTTTGGTTTAGCCCTATTTTGTTAGGTATATTTTGTGCATCGGTTCGGCACAAAAACTGTATCCCTCTTATATCGTCCGGTGATGCGGCAAAGTTGCTAGCTGACCACAAGGCTGACAGCTGACACTTCCAGTCCCCTGGTCGCGTTGTGTACGAAGTTGCGTCGCCAAACACGGTCACCGTGCTGTTGCAACTGCCCCAATACGCTGTGCTGGCCGCTGCTGAAATACTCGTCGCCGTCACAGGACTCGAACTCAGTTACTCGCAGGTTCGTTCATGGATCGTCATTTTTTGAGACTTTAGAGAGACGAAACTTTCTTTACTGAATCACAAAACTAATCTGCAAGAGCTACTCCGCATGTGAT
>JASAMV010001571.1:0-20063 GCA_030248065.1 Rhynchonema sp. JSB1_4 | reverse complement strand
AGTCTACGTAGACAGCACAGTGAAACATCGCCCGGAAAGTGGGGTACAACGTGGTAATTTTTTTCTAGCGCACATTATCCTCAAACATGCGTCCTCACGACCATTACAGGTTACGTGTGGCGTGAGTACTACCCGGTGACAGTGTTGGTGAGCACAAGCATCACGACTTTCACAACACAACGCAAATGGACGAATTCAAAGAGCTCCTACACGATTTTGAACATCAGCCGAAAGCGATGGGTCCGAATTTCACTCCATTCCTCATGCCGAAAGTACTCCGAGTACCATTCGCGCTCGAACTTCTATTGGTTTGGTTTGGGTCCAGGAGGAAGTGACGAAACCCATTGATTCCGAAGACTCTCTTAGCCGGTCTATCATCGTCGGAGGAATTTTTGACTTCCTTAGGCCAATGGGCCCTACAAAATGGACGTCGCTGTGATAATAGTGGGTTCCCTCGTTTCGTGAAGCCCTTTATAGATATATACATATTGAATATGTTTGAACTCTGTTTTTCTCCTATCAGTCCTAATCCTGTCATCATATCATCAAAGGTGGACAACAAAACGTTTTCAAAATTGCAGCGACCAGAAACGCATCGCGAGTTTCGCGTTCCACACGGCCTACCGTAACGCGACCAACTGGGCCGAGCGCGTGGCGTTTATGTCGCTGTGGCGCAGTTTGGCTGAGAAATACCCTCAGTTCAATGTCAGCATATATTCACCGAACGGGTAAGGGATATTGAATGTTTTGTTTCGAAAGCACTGGTTGAAACCAGCTGGGAATCATCAGCGGCTTATGTATGAAACAGACTGTTTGGTGTTGGACGCGAGGTAGAACAATAATGAGCACGTGTTTGTGATTATTGTTCAGATCACAGATGGGTGGTGCACGGTCATTGTCAGTCCCAATGCACCAAATGGCTTCGCAACTCGAATACAGACGAACCGGTTGTAGGCTCACGTTAGACATCACTGCTTTATCCAAGTCATCTGCGGTTATCATACGAATCATGAAACATCACCCAGGTACATTTGCCGATGCCGTGATGATATTACGTCCAGTGTGCGAGCAAACCGTATTCGTCACTCTATGCTGTATGGCCGTGGTGTGCATGATGTTCATACCGAGCTTCTGGGGCGTGGTGTGTGCTGCGCTCGCTATCGCCTCAACTAGTCTTGGTTGGTGATGTTTCATTTAATTATAGACATTGATGTATTGCTTTGTAATTTTTTGATGAATACGATAAGGATCGATTTTCGTGATGCACCATGTTAAGAGGCTGAAGGATCAAGGATGTCGATGTTCTGTCAGCTTACCAGTCATGCGTCAATACTATTGGCACGGATGGTCTTACCCTTGCTATCATACCCATGAGTGTAAGGATGTGTTTGACCGTGGTCTGCCATAACCAAATGTCAGTACCCAGTACACGAGGTGCACCAGGAAATCTTCAGCGCAATATAATGTACAAAACGGTTCCAAAATTCAAATTCAACTCCACCAAACAACTGTGCCTGAATTTTCAAGGAGTCGTCGGTTCGCTATCGCTGTGGGGCAATGATCTCGACCCGATCACACTGGCTGCAGTGCTGATGTCAATCGGATTCAGTGTCGATTTTACGGCGCACACTAGCTATCATTTTCAAAAAGTCAATCTCGAAGCACCCAGACAGCATCCACTCACACAAACACAGCGACTGTTGTACACAATGAACTCGGTCGCTTGGCCTATGTGTCAGGTATAGTAACTGCACCTTGTGGTGATAGTTTGTGATCTGATCAGGTCTAGATTGCAAGTCGATGTGATTCGATCCGATCCGATCCCAAGCTTGATGCAGGTTTTTTAGATTAGATCTATTTTTGAAATACATGCCACTGCAGAGTAATTACGCAAAGAGTTTTTGACCATTCGTATTCGGTGGCGGCTTCCTGCCCACAAACTCCGACAAAATCCGACAAAATTTTCAGTTACATAATATACAGTATGTAGCTCGCGTGTTCTGCACTGCATACCACCGATTGTGCATGATAACACGGGTTTTAGAAACCTGACGTATGAAAAGAACAAAGGCTATAATTCTCCTTACCCGCTGTTGCGCATAGGCCGGTATCTCAACGATAGTGTGCGTGCTGCCATTGGCCTTCCACGGCGACTACCCCCCGACTGTGTTCGTGACGACCATATACCTTCTCGTCAGCTGGGGTCTCGTCCATGGGCTTGTCATTCTGCCTTGTATGTTGGCAATGCTGCCCGACTGCTACACACTGACGTCGGCCGAAGGCAGTGACACCGATAGCCTGTCTCAACAAGGCGAAAGTGAGAAAATCGCCAATGAACTGGTGACAAATGGGGGTGGGCAGCTAGTGCTTCTGCACCATCCTGTCCAGGGCACAAGCATTACGCTGTTGCAGGACGCCGACGACGTTGATGATTTAGCACCATAGGTAATGTTTCATGTTCAGCACACTAATAGCGATTTTTAGGAAAATATTATGGATGTCATGTATGTAGGTACGTAACGCATTTCTTCATAAATATTTTGATTTGTGTTTAGCATCATGATGCATAGCCGATTACTACGATCCTGATTTATCAAGTTCACTTTTGTTCGCAGTCCCCAATCAGACGGGTTGTGTCACTCTCACGCACACGTGTGTCTCAAATATATTTTTTTTGGAATTTATCGGCTGTTGTTACATTTGGCTATTTTATGTGTAAATTGTGGGTCCCAGACTGCGGTGTGCCCATTTGTTTGGCAGATAAGTACCATAATAGGTCGGAAGTAATATTTTTTTATGAAATATCCCCGAAACTATGATTGAAATGCCAGAAAAGGCTTTCAAGCACATAATGTTGGTTGCGTCGCCACTCTTTTTAGAATTTATAAAATTTATGTTTTTGTGAAAAAAGAGTGTGATATTATGCATTCAGTTACGTGAAGTGTCTTATTGTCTTCTGTGCATATCATGTTTGTCATTTGTATTTGTGATAAAGTTGCGCGTGATTGACCAGCGTAGGTGAACAAACCCACCCTTCAACCTGCCTTTAGAACAATGGGAAGGCAAAAAACAGCTGTTACGAAACATGGAAAAACAAACGTGTGATAAATTGATAAGAAAGCTGCGCACCGGAAACGCCTTGTCAAGGGACATTGTTCAAAGGTGATAAGGGTGATTCAATAAGGTGTCACCCAGCGACAATAACCTTAAAATGTAAGCAGTGATAAATTCCATGTGCATCGCACCACACACGCACATGGCGAAATGATCATGAACCCGAAACCTTGCTTCCCACAGTTCGTGCTATTTGTTCTGTTCAAAATTTGCCAGTGTTTGATGCTGTCCAGTCCTTCAAAGTTCAACAACCAAGATGAAGTTTACGATTTCGACTTTTCCTACAATTTGTCGCTGAATTTTTATCCGATCCGCTATGACTTGGACTTGCATTTGAGACAGGGCGCTGACAGACACAACGGATTGGTTGAAGTTCAGATTTATTGTCAAGCGCAAAGTCCGATTTTGACACTGCATCTGGATGACAGATGGCTGATAGTGAAACAGGTTGGTTGGGGGTGAAAGAGCGGGTGCAAACAAACACAAAATGCAGGTTATCCTCTCTACAGTTGCTGTTGATCGGTCCGAACCGTCGACCAATCGATATCGCCGCGCTTCGGTTCAATCGCGTGCAACAAACAATGAGCATCGAATTGGGTCACGGCCGGCTGTTCGAAACGCACATGGTGTACGCGTTGAGGGTGGAGTATTCGGTTGGGGATGCACTTGTTTGTGTTTACAATCTATAACTGCGAACCCTGTTATCTGTCAACAATCTATCCTTATTAAGGACTGCCCTCTTCCAGTTGCATTCACAAGACTTCAAAGTGACGCGTGATGTTTCAAGCCTGACCCGAATGAAGGGCAACTTCTACACAATCCTCACCCAGCCGATCAAGTCACGTCGCGTCTTTCCTTGTTTTGATGAGCCTCGATTTCGATCTGTCTTTCGCCTTCGTGTTTCGCTGTATGATTTCCCTCCCGACACTGTTGTTCTGTCGAATACACGTGGTACTGTCGTCCGATACCATGATCACGCGACGTGCACATTTGATGAAACATTACCCATGGCGACATACATACTGCAAATGACGGTGGGCAGTTATGAACGGATATGCACACGACTGGGTGCGCTGGATGACGGCAAAGGTTGGCGCGCAAAGTTCATGGTGAGACATTGGCTTGGGGAAACGAAAGTATGAACTGTGTGTTTTTTTGTCTTCTTCCGTTATGACTTCACAGGCGGGCGACTGGTGATTATGTTCAGAATTACGTCCGGTCGGTAAATGAGGAGCAGCTACATAACAGTCGTGGGACAGTGAGATTGGTGTCATGTCCAACAAGGCAACGCGAACGCGTGTTACAGATTTACACGTCGTATCCAAATTACCACAGACTGAAAAACAACTAAGATCGATTATCCATTCTTGCAGTGTTCCTGCCACAGTCGCATTTCTGCGTCCACTATCCCATCGGTGATGTCACTAGCGAATTCTTCGAAAATCACAATGTCAATCGGCAGAATATGACCGCCAAACTAGCTCATCGCGCCAACATTGGATATCGAAACATCACAGAATATCTGGGCGGACTACAACCACCGGGCAAAGTGCACCTTGTGTTTGCACCGATGCATCCGGATGTGGGTGGCATGGAGTACTGGGGCCTGATCAGTGTGCAGATGTACTACCTGTCGCGATCGTGGGAGGAAAGTGCGCAATCTTTTGCGTTTTAAATTTATGCTTGAAAAATTATTTTCAAATTAGGCGCCTAATTATCATCAGCACATGCGGGACCGCAACTTCTTCTTGCAACCAACCCGTTGACCTTTGCTCAAGCCCCAAACCGAAGTTACTTGCTGATGTTTCAGTCAGCGACGTGTTTGACCACGAGCTATTGCATTATTGGTTCGGCAACCTCGTGACCCCGACACATTGGGCAGATTTGTGGCTGAGCGAAAGTGTGACCGAACATTTGCAAGAGATTATATTTGGCAAGGAATGCAAATACTACTACAATGACAACAGACACAAACACGAACCGTTGCCGGTTGTCGATAATGGATGGGTACGCAAACGCTTAACAACGTTTATGTTTTATATGTTGCTTACTTTTTATATTATAAGAAAAGTATCAGATTTGGCGAGACGATGCTGTGCACCACGACGCCTATCAGCACGGTACGGCTATACTGCGCATGTTCGCTCGCATTCTGGGGGACGACGTGATAAGGTGCGAAAACAAAATATTGAAAATGTCACGAAAATAAGTTGAAAATGAGAAAAATGGTCGTTTCAGGCACATCATCAACAAGTACGTCCGACGTTATCAGATGTTTCATGCGAGCACGGAGGATTGGTTCGACATTGTGAAAGAGGATCTCACGGTAAGTACATCCACTGTAATTTCGAATCGAAACACCATGGTGTCAAACTGCGTGATCGGGTGTCTGCATTGGGCACGTGACATTGACGTTTGATGGTGACGTTAGCTTTGACCAGCGTAGAGGTGCTTATTACAGGTGTTTGACAACGATTTTATGCTGGTGTACATGGTGATATCAGCAGATATGAAGCACAAAACATAACTGCGTGATTCCATTAGATTCGTCAGAATCGATCCGATTCTATCACCAAATTCGATAGCAGCCCATGTGGGCCCAAGCTACATGCAGTAAACTTCCAAATTCAGATTCGTTCACTGGATCTCAGCATCATCGACTCTTGGCGCTCCTTCTTGTACAACGTCGGCCGTCCTGTGGTATTAATCCACAACAACACCCAAACACGAAGCGTCTACCTCGAGCACCCTGATGTTTCACTGACATCAATCAACTACAGCAATGCCACACAACAACATTGGGTAATACCAGTCTGGGTGCGGTTGCGAGACTGGAAGCAAACTGAGATTCGGTGGATTGCGCCTGACCGACCAGTTGTAATCACCTTGCCCAATCAGGCTAACGCTAATTTCTGGGACAATTGGGTGTTTATCAATGAAAATGTTGGCCATGATTTGCCGTATGTGATGCGATACACGCGGTAGCCGATTTTTTTAGCAATTTTTTAGAAATTGACACAAAGTTATGTATGGATAAACGTGACTAGAAACGCGACTATGTAGAAAACGGCTTACACATAAGATGGCAGTAAAAATATGATCGAAATTATGCCGACCATAATATTGATAGATTAATTGCACTCTGCAAAAAATAAACCTGGTTTTAGAAAGATTAAAATAAGAAACATTTAAAACATCACAAATCAAGCGCCTGCCGTCTGTTCCGTCTCCGTCTGAGTGGTTGTACCGGGCAGCAGTACTTGGCCAGCAGATGCCACAGCAACATCAGAAATTCAATGCACGTTATCACACTAAAGCCTGAAAATTGGAATTTTTAAATTTCTTTGTGTTTATAGTTCTTGTGTTCAATAATACACAAATTTACCCATCCACAGGCCAAGTTGTCCGCCAAAATCTGCGATCACATTCACCCAACCGTATGCCTCGTATTCTTTGAGGTTTTCGTAACTGAGCTTCTCAAGAAACACTTCCACCATCGCAGCGTGCTTTCTGCAAAAAGATCAATTCGCTCGAATGAATTGCTATGGTATGTTTCAAGTTTGTACACTTGGATATCACCGGATGGACTGTTCAACATAAAAAAGGTGCTAATGTGCTCGCTGTAGCTGCTGAACAATGACGGAATGGGTGGGTCCGGGGACATAGTCGCGTGGTATAACATTGTCGCGCGTTTTTTAAAGTAAGCTTAGGTAGTTATTGGCTTTGGCTTACTGTTTTCAGGCTCATTAGGTCATCATTATGTATATGGTACTCCCCATGGCGCGCAACCAAGAGACAAAAAGCGACCACGTCTCACTTAATCAACAGAAGTTCATTCATTATTTTTGTACAAGAGAAAACCACGCACTGATAATTCTCGAAGCATTCCTGATAGCTCAACTGGCCACAGTTGCTCAGTTTGGCGGCCCCCGACGGCCAACGCGCTGTGGAGAATGCAGCCCAAATGACAGACTCTTTGCACGGCATTTGACAGTCACATTTGACTTTGTGGAAGTCGCCGATCACTGATGCAAGATGCAACAGGCAGTTTCCTGCAACGGGGTGTGGACAATGGGAAGTTTCCAGATAATGATTTGGGCTCAGGATTTTTGACCAATTGGTCACGTAAGCACGATGAGGCTTCATAAATCTAAAAAACGTGAATAATCAAAGTCAACACCCACTGGCATTAGTGTCCGTCGCCCGACAATGTTCAGTTGAGTTGGGCGCTGGGAATCGCGGGTCGGCGCAACCGCACATTTCCACCGTTTTGTGTTGGAAACAACTTCGGTAGCACGCCTTGGAATTGAAATAATATGAACTGTGATGTAGTGCGTTTTTGTTTTTTTAAAGTTTTTCATGCTCACTTTCCTTTTTAAAATGCGAATAAATGCAAAAAAGTGAATCACCTCAACCGAGTACTCATATCCGTCATATATAAAATCAATGCCAGTATCGAGCTCGCCTGTGTCCGCACACGTGCCGTATGGTTTGCTCATTCGTTCAACTTTTTTCTAAAAAAATCACACGGTTTTAAGAAACCGCTTCTAGTGAACAAATAGGATGAAAATACGAACCAGGGTGAGTCCAAACGACGATATGAAGCCAGTGGGTGCGTTGAAGCCGAATGTATCGGGAAACGGATAGCTGGTCTTGTCGTGTATAGATATGCGCACACCTGAGGCATCCGTGGTGGACATGTAGTCCGATACATTGACGTACGTCATTAGACGTAGACCTGAAATTGAGCTCAGGTTTGGATAAGGAACAGGGAACAGTAATTGTGATGGAAAAGCAATCAATGTGTGCACTGACTAACCATACATGGGACCGGCCTTCGAGCTCGACAGGACACGCGAAGTGTTGAAGTTGAAAGTATAACAATTGCCGAACACTGGATCGATGTGCAGTTTGAAATCGCTGCAAATTTTTCAACAGGCCAATGCTCTAAGTTTTAAAATTTTCCCACAGAAAATCACTTGTTCACCAACCGATCAATATCACACTGTTCGCCGTTGAATGAACATTTCCTCAGGAATTCACGTTTGTCGTATGACAACCTCTCGCGCTCTTCAATCGGCAACGCTGCCATTTCAAATACAAGATTCTCCTTCGCTTTGGTCATTATGGCCACCGTGTCGGTCATGCCCTAAAAATTTGTCCAATACAAGCGAACAATTTCAAACTTATGTCTTATAGATGTTTCAAAGAGACGTACTTCAAATCCCATGGCCTTTTTGTATTCCGGTGACAGAGTGGTCGGTGGTGCATTGGCGAGACGAGGTGCTGCAAAGTGAATTACTTTGGTTTTGAAGATACACAACTCAAAAAATCAATAAAATGTTCCATCAACTTGTCGTTGTCGTTGGTATCGTGATCGGTGTGGTCCATTTCTCTTCCCACAGTTTCCTAATCGGTTTGTTCGGGTCGTATTGCAGACAGAGTGGTTGGGCTCGACTTGGCGACGAGCTGGTGCTGACCTGCACTATCTACATTTTAACCCATCTGGAAAATCAGGAAGGGGCGCGTTAATTGTTTTCCTGAACGCAATCAAATCACCTTGCAAACACAGGCGGACGCCGGTGCAACCAGATTGGCTTGAGTTGTCACAAAATCCGTATGGATACAACGACCATACGCGTCGCATCGCTCACACGCCGTGAAGTTCCAATTGCTGGATAAACACGCAAGGGGCTTAGAAAAAAGCGTTGTCAGGCTAATTGGCGCTTGTCGTGCACTTATTGGTGGGAGCCTTCATCTTGATATACCCTAATGACAAAAGAGCTTAGTCAAGTGTCAGATGATGAGATCGATGCTTTTCTTCGCCTTTAGTGTGAAATTATCCTCCGCGTGGCTGAGACTGACGATGTACATGCTCCAATCAATCAATGACGTCCAATCACAGGACAATGCACGAAAAAACGCTAGTAACAAGAGTAACCCAGTCTGCCAACGAACGTCAACGAATGACACGGCCAAGCAGCGCCGGTCGACTCTTCGTATATACAGATGCAAACGCTGTCATTGGTTCGCGGCGTGGCGCCACTGCGGTCGCGGTAACATTCCCGCTCCGGACGCGTTGTCGCGCGCGAGGCTTTGTCCGCGCACACGCACTTGTCATACGCTGGCTCAACGCGTGTCAGTTGTCGTTTGCTGTGACGTTTGTGCGCTGCCTGGCGTGTGTTGGACTCGTTCACTGTGAATAGTGAATCGGTATCCTCCGTGTCCACTGTGCTTTGATAGAAGTCCAGCTGGATTGAATTTTGTGTTTTTGGGGCAATATATTTTCGCAAAAGAAACACACGGAGCTGAGCTGGCTAACCAGTGATCGTAGACTGGTCACGTTTTGCACTAGACTGTTCTTGTACGGATTCAGATTGCAAATGGTCACCGCCGGAAAGCCGGCAGTCATGTATTTCACCTGAAAATCAGGGAAAAACTGAATCGATTTGTATAAAATTCCGAACAATAAACCATGCTCACCTCAATGAACACGTTTCGTTCATTTCGCATGAATTTCTCGATGACGTAATACGCCTGACTGGAAAAGGCCGACAAACACACAATCACCAACAGCGCCCAGAGGAATCGACCGGCCCACGAAGTGCTCGCACCGATGTGCGGAATGCCTGAGGAAAATTTTGGCGACTTTACTTTCAAGAAAGTTGCGGAGTAGAACTTCTTTATAGTGACATGACATGCCATAGTGACATGACATGTAACCGACATGTTCAGTCATTACACAGAGTGGTAGACAGGAAAGCAACGGCACGGAGGGGAAAAATGTCGGATAAAATATTACATCGAGCGTTTCACTTTTAAGGGAGAGCAGTGCAACATGTTTTTTTAAACATTGCATTTTTTAACATTTTTAACCAACCGTGAGCCGAAGTAGCCTGCGAGAAGTCATGCATGTCGTGCAGAATGTGTTTGCGCCGCGACGCCCGTCTGTTTGCTGCGCTCTCTTGGTCTTTGCCATTGCTGCTACCGTCGGAACTGAAAAGATGACAAAGCGAATACAATGCTTTTCACTTCTTTATGGTGGCATAACTGGGACCTGACCGCAAAGTATGTAGGTATACTGGAAGTAAAAATAAAAATGGGACTTTTTTCGAGGGGCTAAATTAAGTGTCTTCCACAAAGCCCTGACGAAGCACCTGAACGTTTCCTGAGCCGCATGTCGTGGTGGTGTCAGGTGCTTAGAGCTGTCACCGCGGTTTTTGAAGTGCATGTTTGATAATCGTCGCCGAAAAAATATGTTTGCGACTCTGGGCCTGGGCAGCGAACACTAGCGACGTCACTTAGATTGAATTTCCAGTTAGCCAAAGTGCAGAAAAACACAAGTCACATTTCGCAAGATATACAGCATGTGGCGGTCAGTGATATTTGGGCTTGGTATCAGGTCACTTTTCATTCAGCCACAAAACAGCAGCACAACACCAAGCAACCGCTATGATTAAACCAGCCAAGCTAGCACCCCAGAGCAATTCAGGCATGACAGATTGAATTACACATTAAACAAGTAATTTCCTCCCGCTATATGTCCATATCACGTGTCGCGGCGAATTAGACAATTCTCGCATTATGGCGCCTACTCTGACCGCGAAGGCATAACTTTCTTATTCTGCCTGCGTAGCTGCATTAATAACATGTTTGCAAACGCGTTTTGCAGAATTGATCTCGGAACCCCGAAGGCCAACAGCACATATAAATATGCAATCAGAAATATATCAGGAACGCTTGTGACATTTAGGTGCCTAATTGGCTGGGACACCTTGTGTAAGTGACAAAATGACACCAAGCACAGACACGGGACAGGGCTGGAATGATTGGGTTCAGTGAACCATAATTGATACCACACAAGGTGGCTGGGTACGTTTATGCTGCTTTCTTGGTTTTCTTATTCTCATTTCTAAGGGTTGTGATGTGCCATCAGTTTTTCGGTCTTCAACCAGATGTGCGTGGTTGCTGAGCACTCGACCACAATTTGTACGTGTTCCACAAGTCAGTCAGATTTGACAAACTGAGTTATGATGATGCAAACGAATACAAGGACGGGCTCTAAACTTTCCGACGCAGTAAAATTATTACAACAAAGGTGTGTTTCATAAGCATTTGATGACCATAAGCAAAATTTGCAGTTGAAGCCGTGAAAAAAATTTGATAAAAAACGTTCTTCATAGAGTTTATAAAATTCGAGAAAAAATTACATCACCAACCAACGTGGGGTCAAGTTATTGTTGCTGTCATCCCGACGGCCACCGAGAAATTTTGCTTCCGCCATTTCTGGTGTCCCTGTTACTGTTTCACTCTCTGTTACCCCATAATGAGATCAGGCCACTCACTTCGCTTCTGCTCACGCACGACTTTCCAAACTTGCTTGTGTCCCTTTGGCTTTGGTCAGTTATAGCCTTCGTGGAGAACTTGTTAAATGTGGACTAATATTTGTATTATACTTTCGTCTGCCTGCCTCCGCGGAAGTAGAGGTACAGCTCCCAGTGAGTTGCAAATTGGCTTTCTTGAAGTAATGGATCCTTCTGGTCTGCAAGAGTAACTTCTTTCTGTACTGGTTGGTTAAGGTAGACCCATGCATGGAGAAGTGCCCTGCTCATATTGACGAGCTGTGGGGTCTAATTTGCCGAAAAAGTTGTGCACGACGTCCATGGTGGCAGCACAAGCATGGTCCCTTTTGGGAAATTAAGTCAAAGTGTGCATGATCATAGGAAGTCATATGATGGGCATGTGATGTATATGTATATACTCACAATGACGCTTGCAAGAGAGCCCGAATAACAAAACAATTGTGTGCCAGGCAGGTATCGGGCCTGGAATTTGTCAAATAACGATCATACGCATGCCTCGCACATGTACAGTACATGTACTGTATGTATGTATACACTTTGTACCTGTTCAAGCGCAAGCCGGGACAGAATAAACAACAACTCGGTTTCATGTGACAATTTTATGGTGTTCGTATAAACTTTACCGGATGCAAACAAAACTAAAAGCGAAACTGACTGATTGTAACACGGGAGTGCTCCAAACAAAACGAGAAATTTAAGAGCAATGAGGTTCATATCGCCTCGAGGGATTGATAATTGACTGTATTTACGCCAGAATAAAGCGACTAGCTTGGCGTTAAAAATAAAAATGTTTATAACGTGGTAGACGGTGAAATGCTTATTCATTCATAAAAATGAGCCCAGTACTTATGGCAACTGGATTATCCCCGGATGGTTGCATGCTCACTGTGTACCCTGGATTGAATTGGTAGTAAAACACAGCAGCCAGAAAAACATGAATTTGTTTGTCAACTTCGGCAGGAGCAATCCAAGCGGGCTCAGGATTGCGACCCTCGCTCAGGCACCATTGTTTATGCCGCTTTTTGCAGTTTTAATCTCTGCACCACAGAGTGTCAGAGACACGGTAGAATAACACATCGCGTGGTTTTGATTCTTTTTTTGAGCACACACAATGCGTCAGGAGCAGAACACACCGTTTCGTGCATTTTCATTCCAAAGCGGCACCCACAGGTACAAAATGTGTAACCTGCCGTAAAATCAGCCGAAGTGTGTTTCTCAATTTATGACAAACAACTGAACTAGATTAGTAGGTGCACTTGAGCCGCAGTAACGGCATTTCGTACACAAACGCGAATCGTTTAGGCGCTTTGTTGTTGTAAACATGCATGTAGGCAACAATAACAAACGAATACAAGGTTTGTATGCCATGCAGAAAGGTGCTCATATTTTTCATCACGGGCACGCACTGAACATGCATGGATATTCTCACGTCCATATCAGTCATCGCTCAAAGTCCGGGTATCATGATGCCAAACTCATACCTCACGCAGGCACAGGGCACATAGACATACGTGAAAATAAACGAAATTTCGATTTCAACATTGAGCTTGGAACAGCATGCGTCAAACCAGGAACCATGGCAAGTACCCAAATTTCGACTGCACGGCTTATTGTAGGGTGGTTGACGTACGTAGTTGACGCAAGATTTACGTCGCCGATGTTAACCCACGCGCGGCGTTCAATGTTTTGACATTGCCTGCGCTGAAGCAGTGTGACAGCAGCATTAAACAAGAGACCACTTGATGAACAACTTAATAGTGCTAACTCCATCAGCAAATTCTGTAAGCACACACGGCAAGAATGAAACATCTACAAAAGTAAGAGCGCGTTTTTTTTTTTTTGTTTTTGTGTGTTTGTGTGTGTTTTTTTTTTTGTTGTTTTTTTTTTTGTGTTGTGGGGTTTTGTGGTGAAGGTTGGTATTAATTGTAAGTTTTTACAATTGTACGGAATAGAAAGTGCCCCCAGGTGTGCTGTATGCGATGATGCGTGTCAACTGTTCCAAAAGTGCCCATCGCAACGTGGCAAAATCAAAAGTGCCGATGCTCTGCGTACCGCATACATTAAGGGCCCTTATGGGAGCGGTGCTCCGTCAAAAATGTCTGCCTCCGCACGCCACAAATGCGAAAATGCGCCGTGTGATTTCGATAAGTGACAAACACAGCACAATGCACAATCCTCATGGATAAAAATTCAACGACGTCGCCTTATGCCCGAAACCAACGTGCCTAAATAGCCAACTGGAACACATTTTACCCCGCTAAAGTGTTCACCTCCCACGATACAAAAGGTGTTGCCCTGGCGCACCTTAGGGGGGTGTGCTTGAATTCAAAAGCCAACTTTCACTTTGCTGCCCAATTTACACGGTAATTAGACCACCCTATCGGCAGGGGAGACAGAAAAAACAAAAGCGGCTTTGGCCGCGCGCAAATTCAAGTGATTGCATGTTGGCCGGTATGCCTGAATCAAGCAAAAGTGGGTGCACAAATATTGTAGAACAACAAAAGGGAGCAATATGAATCATTGCTAAAAACTTATTTCCATCTGTCACAGCAGAACTCGGAGTATTTTTCAATGGAGGGTTATCCTCATGTTTCGTTTGAGAGGAAAACAGTGCATTTTATTGCACTTTTGATCTTAATTCAAGTAATCTTGCTGATTGACATTGACGTGGCTGCGAATCCACTGCATGAATCGAACCCGGAATTAAGGACAGACGTTGGTCTTTTTTAACACTTTCTTACTTGAATTTTCTCATATGGTTTTTTATTATCATGCCACCAGAAACGTTTAGTTTAAAGAGCCATGTTTTGCAGACGATGTCGCCAGAATTGTCCCATGTCCCATCCATTCAGTCGCAGAGAGTGAAGCGAAAAAGCAAACAGGATTTCGGGCCGCTGGGCAATCTGGGCATGAAAATGGGTGATATGTTTGGGTAGGAATAGTTATTGTGATCAATTACAAATTATCCGCATTTGAATTTTAATTGTCATTTTATATGTAATCGTGCCCTATAATTGCTCATTTGTCTGCTGTTGCTTTCAATACCCAAGTGTGCATTTGTTGCAATAATAAACGTCTACGCGTGGCTGATATTATTATCTACAATTTGGGTGTTCAAAACAGGGTAGCTTCATGGATTTTTTTATTTATTGTCAGCCTGACAAAATCACACAATCTTCCAGAGTAGAGTGGTATTGATATACATTGTATGTACGTAGATGACTAAGCTAAGTTAGCCAATATCGTAGACGCCCACAAGCTGGTGGGTTGTTACATTGGTGCGGTGTCAAATTGCATCATTGGCCCTTCACATGGTCACTTGACGTGCGCGCCGTATCCGATGTCGGTACAACAAAGTTTATGCTAAAACTTTGTCCTATATATTGTTTATTTTCATTGATACGGTATGCGCCTATGAGCTATTATTATCTACATAATTTTCTCGTTTCGCGCGCGCTTTTTTGGCATCAAGTTCTATTGTGTTCGTGGCATGTTTGTTACAAACAACCATGTCCGTATCATGGGACTACCATAACAACGGCGAAAACTACAAAACGCCAGTACTGTTAGCAAACTCGTCAGAGCCACCACTGTTGTCGTGTGAAGCACACCGAAACTATATACAGCAACTGAATTCGGAACAGCTGGAACCACGGAAATTTTCTACACTTTTGTAAATATAGTAGATTCATGTGTTTTGTGTTGTATGCCGACGACGAATGCGCTTGACAAGATTGTGCTCACTGTAGGTTACGGTAGCGCTTTCAGAGTTACGAGGTAGTTCGTATAACTGGAGTTCACGCCAATTGTTTCAGATTCGGTGGTAAAAAAATACTGGCGTTATAACGAATGTATCGGGGCAATTTGTATTAGGTTCGATCGTCCCGTGCCCAATCAACAACAAGTCAACAACAGCCTATCGGCGGCAGTGAGCCATGGAGCCAACGTCTTACATGATTCTATCGTTAGCCCTTTGCCTGACAGCACAAGTGCAACAGGCAGGTTCGTCTGCGGGGTCACAACAGAGAGAGATAAAATTTTTAACCTGTCGAAGTGGAGAAAATATACAACCGCAATGAAGACCTCAGTATTGGAAAGTGTCACTTGGAATTAATTGCGTAAACAATAGGTTCAGCATTCAAGGTACAGACAAAACAGCGGTGGACAAAGCAACCGGCATCTGGCCAAGGCTTAGGAATACGGTTACCGTCCCAAACAAACATCTTTCAGATGGCTGCTTATTTTTGAAAACCTGGTTCTTTTGGCCAGCGCTGTTTCGTCCACAACGTCAGCATTCGCACCTATTTTTTATTTGACACAGTTTTCAGGAGGCCAATGTCAATGCACCCATCCCACGTACGATTCAGATGTGATGGAAGGCACTCTCAAGTCGCCCGACTTTCCTTTGGTAAGTTGTACACATCTAGAAATCTGCTTACTGACCTTTTTATTGAAAAATGGACGCACGTGATTCTTTGAAAAAGAACATTCAACACATGCGGATTCTGTGTGTGTCAACTTATGGGCAACAGGATTGTCCGTTTTATCCTGTTTTCACCGACATCGTCAGTGCGATTGCACCAGGCGGCCGGATGTGCCCATTCCATCCCTACATACACTTTCAGCCGTATTGCCCTGGTCTGGACTGCAGCTATACGATCGATCCCGGGCCCGACTACACAGCGATCGAGGTCGAGTTCACATCGATGAAGACTGAACGCACACACGATTATGTGCTCGTGTCGCAGATTGAAAACGACAGGGAGATCATGACTGAGAAGTAAGCGTTCCGCTTGATGTTTCAAAACAACTTCACAGCGTACCACATCGCTGAGTTTCAAACAGAGATGCATCCGATCGTCGTCCTTGTCAATTGTCCAACTGACCACCTACTGTGTGCGTGTCGTTTTGTGGCTCCCTTGGTGCGGCGCGGGCGGCGGCCGTGCGCGCGTGCGTGGTTTTTGTGTCCTGTGCTTGGTGCTGGCCTGTGGTTTGTGGGTGGCCACGACGGTATACCTATAATGTACTGTATAATTTTACCAAAATAACAGACTTTCGGGCACCGTCATATCACCCGTGCCGTTCATCTCAGCAAAAGGGAATGGCTTCAAGTTGATGTTTCACTCGGACGGCAGTGTACAGCTGAATGGATGGCAGGCGAGATTCAGACGATTCAACGGTATGTGCGACAGTTACAAATGATGGTTTATTGGTCATGGCTATTCACAGTACCGTAACCCTATCTATACTACTAAAACAGGAAGACGTATGTATGTACAGTATGTATGTATGTCTGTGTGTCTGTGGCCCCCTCCCTCGGAAGGGCGGACGGGTCAATTTTCACGGGTAGCTTTGGGCATGCTAACGGGTCTTCGGGGGGGGGGGCACGGCACGGGCGCGGCGCTGTAGCCGTGCCGTAGGCTGTATAGTCTCTATAATATCCCCTACTACAAACCACAGTCTACCATAAACCACCAATTACAGTAACCACCGAGCGTCACGCATGTCCGCGTGTCCACTACGAGGCCCTGCCCCGCGAATACATAATCGTTTCGCCCAACTACCCAAATTTGGCCGGTCGAATGCGTTGTTACTTTGTGTTCGAAACCAACACGCCACGTCAGGCGGTCAATGTGGAGTTTACTGATGTCGATATCACTGGTTCGTTGTGCAAAACATTGTGCGAAGCGTTCGAGAATGAATGATTTTATGGCAGAAGCGTTGCGCAACGATTGCAGGTCGCGAAGACGTGATCGAGCTGCACGAGGGTGACTATTCGGTGATGAACCAGACCGCTCGACAAGCACAGCCTGTCAGACAGTCAGTTTGCGGCCTACATTTTAAAAATTAAAGAAACTCCATGTGAAATAAAACACCTAAAAACTAAATTCCGAACTATTTTCACAGACTTGTTGCCACCCGTGAGGTCCCACAGCCGTACGCCAGTCGGGGTCATCGGCTAATGCTCATCTATCAAACGGGCAGATCGGCCGGGCCCGGTGGGTTTAGATTGTCAATGAAGGAGGTGCAAAGTCGTAAGTTTATGTTTTGTTGGGATTGTTGTTGTGAGTGCAGAAAACACTTTACCCATTTCACCGCCTTTATCGAGGTCCGTCATTTTGGGTCACAGATAGATTGTTAAGTTTGGGACTGGTATGTAATTGGAAGATTGAACACAATCCTAAACACATTGACAGGGTTTCAACCAATAGAGGGTACATTGTGCTTCAAAGACATGAGAAGAGCAGTGAACGATATCATGATGTCTTACATTATGTGTACTCGGCGAACGATGCATCGTCGTCAGTGTTTTCAATTTGCAGCCTGCCAGTGCACGGGTCAGCAAACGATTCGTCAAGCGACGACAGTCGTGTCACCGGGCTACCCACAACAAGACTATTGCGATGACATGAATTGCAATTGGATATTCGAATGTGCCAACAACCAATGGGCGCAGTTCACGTTGCGAGAGTTTGACACCGAAATGCACGTCGATCCGTTGTGGTTGTATGACAGGAACTCGAATGAACCCGTGCAGAGGTTAGGTTTGGGAGATTAGGCAATTTTTGATTTTGCTGGTCTCTCGCGCTCCCAGGGATTCTCAGTGCACCAAACAATATCAATGCGGTATCATGAGTTCAATTACCCTTTATCCGGGATAAGTGTGGGCCCATGGGGAGTTACCTATGTACGTGTTTATCCATAACACATCTGTCCTTTTCAACACCATTGTTTATTGGTCCTTCGTGGAACTTCGGATTCATAGACTGCTCCTTCAGGTTCTTACACAGAAATCGTCTATCACTAACGTCCCATCAATTCTGCATGATCTTGGGTAACTTTGCAGATGGTCAGGCATGGTGGCTGCAGGCACAACGTACACGATGAGTGGCCAGTCGGCAAGACTCAATTTCACCACCGATAAATCGATGACACGAGTTGGCTTCAACATCAGTTTCGATTGTGTGCCCGGTATGTGGATCCCTCAGATCATTATGAACATTACGGTTTGGATATTAGGCCAGTATCAAATTTGGCGATCTGCCATTGTCATGTGACAGTTTTTTTGCATCACTGCGATGTGCTGCTCGCGCTGTGTTTTCGACCATCTCTCAGAACGAGAAAGCAAGCACCTTCATTAACGTTTGATTTGCGTTTACAGCCTGTTCCCAATCGTGCCCCCAACCACAGCCCAACACTAACACGCCCTCTAATCCCACCGGCATATCGGCATTGTATCTGATGCAACCGAATGATTGTCAATACATCGATTGCATTTACACAATGACACCGCCTGACGATGGACATCACTCACTGGTTGCCAACATTTCGCGTTGTTTTTTGGCTAGCGACGACTAAGAGAAGCACACTGCTTTGCATGAGTGCTGATCAAACTTAGTGCGACCGTGTCGCGTCGGTCTGTCATCACCAATCAGACTATGAATCTGTGGTCATAGGATCGGTCCACGTACGTAGTTGTTACAATACGGATACGGACCAATCCGGATGGTTGTTAGATCCGTTTAGACCGGTCCGATCCGATTCCATATCGGCTATAATTTTCTGTCATATTAAGCCGCGCTTGAAACATCACAGGTTATGAACGTATCAATCTTCCCAGTCGAGCCCGACGGCTACCTAGAGTTGACGCCAGTGGCGCGCAGCAGAGGCTCGAACGTCGTACGAAAGTCAGTTTTCTCTTCGTTTTCATTCACCCATGACTTTCTCTTAATTTACAGTCGAACGTTTGATAATTCGCACAGAATGGGCACACCCGAGCGCAATACAACGCTTCGCTACGACCGTGCGATTCAGGTGGCGGTGCACTACCATTCAGCTGGCGAGGGTCCGGCCCCGACTGGCAATGAACCAAGGGGATTTTGGATAAATTACAAGTGGATGGAACGTAGGGTGATGTTTCACTCACGCAACTTGCTAGTCCAACGAAATGCGCACTGTTAACACGTCCATTATCATGCCCATTGATGTCGCTGTCAATAAAAAGCGAAACCAATAATAATCAATCGGTCGACTTGTAGAATTCGTTTTAGAAGAAACTGAAAGGTTTTTGGTGACCCTGCTCTGTCCTACAAGGAAACAAGTTGACCAGGACAGAAGATATCAATGGCATTGACATGTTTCAATCAAGGTGACCTAAACTGCCTTGTTGATTCAGGCTGTAAATGTCCGAACGATGAAAACGATCAAGATCGAGTCCTGACGGCCGAGATCCAAGCCAAGAACCTGACCTCACCCGATTACCCACAATCGTATTGCGAAATGGCGAGGTGCACATGGGTGATACGGGCACCTGAAAATCACAGGTTAGTGCAGATGTGTAAACACACGGTAAACGTTGAAAAGTAACTTCAAACAATAAAGTTTTGCGGCGTTTCAGAATACATTTCCGCATCTGGGACTTCCGCACCGAAAATCAGTACGATTCGCTTATACTGTACGACGGTGAAGGCGGTACAAAGACGCAAATTGAAAAGTGAGCTCGTATGTTGTTGATATTTTTTTAGATAAATTTCGGCCAATTTGAGATAAATTCAAAACCTTAAAAAACCAAAATGCTTCAGATTT
>JASAMV010001570.1:0-19388 GCA_030248065.1 Rhynchonema sp. JSB1_4 | reverse complement strand
TTGCGGCTGTGGCTTGGTCGACAGTGATGAGGTTTTCTTGGTGGCAAAATTCGTCCATGCAAATGAGAAATAATTTTGCAAACACGAAGTTAGTATTTCATTTACGTATGATGGTGCTACGATACGCATGTTGTTGTTAAATGATTGATCTGTGATTTATAACTTTTGAAAGAGTTTGGTCTGGTTTTTCAAAGCCAAGCCAGAAAGTCAGTATTGCGAATTGTGCTGATCAAAGTTTTGCAATGACACCAATGACACATCTCTTCGGTCGGATACAGTCATTAGACTTTTTATTATGAATCGATCGGACACTGACAGGGGTGATAAGGGAAACAACCAACGACAATGAGAAACAAAGCAATCGTGCACCGTTTGGAGAGATAATCAGTTAGATGTGGGCGAATCATACGAAGATCGTGAAGAAGACTGAGCATTTCAAAAGGCACCCAACAACAAATCCATTCTCGACCACCATTCATTCATGCAGTTCCTGGCGCTGGCGTTCGTTTGGCTGTGTCAGTTCTGTCAACCGATGTTATTGGGTGCGGCCGTGGTCAGTTTCATTCCGTCAGCCCTCTTCGTGCTGCACGTGTGTCGCAAGGCGACCATCTCCGGCGGTATCGTCACCGGATTCTTCAAATTGTTGTTTCAGGTTCGGTTCGCGTTTTTTTGATTCCGTTTTTTATTCGTTGTTTGTGCGACTGTTGCGTTTTTTTAACATCGCTGAACCGAATTGATTGGCGGTCACGTGTTACCAAGGTCGTTTCACGCTAAAACATCAATAATTTGATCTGTCTAATTTGTGATCTGATGTTCTCGGCGACGCGAGAAAGGGCAAGGTTTTTTTACCAGTATTGGTTATTCTTCAAACACTTCGGATTATCTTCAACTTTTATTTTTTATTCGAGATTATTGATTTTTTTATCCTTGCAGGTGATCTTCGTGCTTCTCCTAACCGGTGTGCTAAATGTGGCAATCAAGTCGGCCTTGCAATTGGACGCGGATGCGCACATTTACAAATTCGTTAGAGGTACATCGATAGTTATTTTTTGAAGATTTTGTACTGTATGGTGACTTATGAAAACAGGTATGGCAGGTGCTATTGGGAGTTACCTAACCATCTGGTGCATTCGCACTGACGATGACCTGGTGATCCGCTCAACAGCTGAGAAAGCAGATCGAAAAGTACTGCGACCAAAAAATAGACTGCATAATTCACTTTTCGATTTCCGGGTTGAACTATTCTCATCTTGTTTTTTTTAACTCCAATTTCAATGGTGAGATTCATTTGTGGACAGATCAAGTAGAAAAACCTGAAAAATCCTGAATAATCAAGGCAAGCTGGGTGGTTCGATCCCGATCGACTTCGAGGCCCGAATCTATATTTGTCACGGCGCGTTCATGTTTCTCGAGAATGCGTTCTTTTGGCGCACAACCACAACTGGCATATTTCCGTTGTACATGTTGATGATATCGGGTATGTTTGGCAGTTGTTCAATTTTTTAATTTTGTTGCAGCGCTTTGTCTCGTCTCTTCATGATTCCCCTACCCATCCTTCACATTTTATACATACTGTATGTAGTTGACTGCCGAACTGCCGAACCTGCTGGTCTTGGTAAACTTGGTGACCTTTTGTCGTGCGGATATTTCGTTATTTACTGATGGCGGATGTTGTTTTTTTATAGCTGATTGGCATTATTAAATTGGTCCAAATTGGTGTGATTGGCGCATCTCTCACTCTACATGAAACCTCACTTGACGAAGGCAAGACCATAAATAGGATCTACAAGTGTGACATTGGAGAATGTTTCACAGGCGGTATGTAAGCGAAAATATCAAAATTTGTGTCAGTAAGAACAGTGTCGGAAAACAAAACAAAAGAACTAAATAACACGGAAAAAAATCTGCAACAAATGACTTTGTCTGTTGCAGGCGTGCTGTTCCTGCTGTGTCGTGACATGATCCTTGAATGGTGCGCTGTGATTCTACGCACTAGTGAAACATCAGGCGCAGCCAATGCGAACGGACCGAATGACTCGATAACGCCCGTTTGTGTATTTTGTTTAGTTTTTGGTTCCAAGAAAATTATTAATACAAATGAAATGTGTTTCAAAATGAATGTGTTAGTTTATGTGATTTTTGGCGCATCTTGTTCCACGAATTGATGAGCATTTAGTCGGCGGGCTCATATGGATTCTGTGAAACATTTTTTCGTCCGGGGCTGCAAGTAGCGACTATAGCTGACGATTTCGTAGTTTTCAGGACAAGAATTGAAATTCGCACCGAATTATTTGTTGATGATATACGTGTGAATGTGGAGACAAACTTTAGTTTTTATGACACTACATTTTACCTCGCCATAGTTTGGCCACAGTCATTATACACATTATATAGACCGTATGTACCTGTAACACCCACCTAACTACCTGATGTTTCACGCATACTATGTATGAACACAGCAGGCATCAGTGCATCAACATCGTATGCACAACGACGAGGACGACACAGTGGAGATCATCACGTACATGCCGTTGGACCCGGCTGACGCCAGCGACAAGCACTATTTTTGTTGTCGAAGGGTCAACTTGGTGTTTCTGGTTGTGTTCAGGTGTGTTTGTTTGTTGTGTTTTGGGCAATGGACGATTTTGTGCTTTGGGTTTTGTGCTGCTATGGAGAACTTAGTTAGATTTAGCTTCACTCGTACGACCCGACCGTGGCTGTAACGTCAAGTAGCAGAAATTCACAGCGCCGATGACCTGGTGCACCGCCTGTCTAAAAAAGGTCGGCGCGCGCGCGCAAACCGACTGCGCAATTCACATTGTAGACTGCGTGCTTTCGGTTCTGGTTTGTTTGATACTTCTTTTTTATATTTCCGTTATGATCCACTTTTGCAGCTGTCTGAGCGGCTTCGTAGCGATGATGGCGCTGCGCATGAAATACCTGTGGTACCCACAAATGGCCATACTCGCTGGCGTGTGTGTCACTGACAGAGGTAAGAAACGAGTCTTTTGGGCAGCGATCTTACTAGCGAATGGCTAGTGCTAATTTTCAAATAAAAAATAGAGCCTGGGTGTTTGGAACTTTGCACTACGTTGAGTTCATTGTTTTTTTTTGCGAGAATATGAATTTTTTAAACCATCTTCATCAATTTCCTATATAGTAGTAGTAGTATCAGGTAGATAAACGAAATGAGGTCTAGTCGTGTGCGAGTGTAACATCAGGCCCAATCAGGTTGTCAAATTTAACATACTGCTCTTGTGAGAAGTTCCATGATTGTTGCAGAGCTTTCTCAAATACAGTTGCTGGTAAACCTGGTGACCTGTGCAATCCGGCCTTTTTTGGGTCATTCATTTGTATACACATGACAATGCCCTAGTTTTGATGATGACAGGCGCGTAGCTAGGTCCGGATTTAGGGGCTCGCGTCGATGAGCCCTTAAAAATGGCAACAAAAACCTGCGTTTGGCCGTAATTCCACTTTTACCTTTTATTTTTGATGACCAAGGCAGGATAAAAGGCAGGCAGTCCTTTCCTGTTACCAAATTAACTCCATTCAACATTGCAGGCATCTGGAACGAGCTGTGCGACAGTGTGTGCGCGCGACCCAAACTTGCCCGTAGCACATCGCGTGTAATCCGACACGTTGCGCCGATTGTGTTGTCGGTGTACTTGTTGTGGTCGTTCTATCCAACGCACACAAGGCTGATGGACGATTTGAAGGTGCGTGTGCAGTCCAAGGGAAGCATGGTGACACGCGGCAGAGGAGCGGGCCAAAACGCTTTCGGCTCGTTACCCGGAACATTCGGGCGCCGCTGTTTTTGTTTTGTTTTTTTTGAAAACCCGCTCTTATGCCCTGACATGATCAATTTTTTTGTTTGTTGTTTGTCACAAGGAAGAATTTCTGTTTCTGTGCTGGACCAATACCAGGCAGTAACAGACAAACCATTGTAACAGAATGCAAAGTGGGATAGTGGATGTGCAACAATCTGCGCAGGACAACTTGCATGAACAGCTTTACGATAAGCCAGAAAACTTCTGCGCCATAATGTAGCACCTTGTTAAGTATTTCGTTAGTTTGAGTGAGATTGACCTGCGACCGTATTTACAAAAAAATTCAATACCATTCAAAATTGCAGGAGTTCTGGGACCCGGACACAGTCGAGCTGATGAAATGGATCAAGAAGGAGACGCCCGAAAACGCGTCGTTCGCCGGTTCGATGCAGCTGCTGGCCGGCGTGAAGGCGTGCACTGGCAGACATCTGATTAATCATCCGCATTTCGAGGTTCGTTTCAAACGATAAGGGGCGCCACGGTGCCTATCCATCTTGAGAACTGCATATCTTTCTCCGTGGAACTTCCGGTCACACAACCACTCCTAATAATAATTATATCATTGTTGTTTTTAGTATTTCTGTGTATTTGGGTGATATGCTGAAGTGGTTATTGTTTCATGAAAATTTTCAAAACATGGGCATACTGACGTGTAACATCAACAAAATCAAAGAAACATCTGCCACCCATTAATACCCATCGTCTGACATAAAATACATTCAAATTTGTCTTTGTGTGGCGTGTTTTCGGTTGATCGAACAGATTTTCACAGTCGGGCGGTGCGCCAGGTGATCATCAGTACCAATGCTCCAGGTTTTTTACTTGTGTTTGCGACACATAAAAACGTCCGCTTTTTTTCCAGGACCGCTGGCTGCGCGAGCGCACGAAACGCGTCTACCAAATGTACGGCCGACGTGAACCAGTGGATGTCTACCAGCTGTTGCGCGCCGAAGATACCGACTACATCATTTTGGAGGACAGTATCTGTCTGGCTCAGTCGGACGGGTGTCGAACGCCAGATGTGATTGACTTGGACAATGGCCACATACCTGACAATGGCTATGATGCGGCCGCAACCTTACAACGTGTGGACACGCCGAGGTTCTGCGATCAGATTCGGCATGGCCAGGGGGACTATGCCAAATATTTCAAACTCGTCATGCAGAATCGTACCTTTAGGGTCTATCAGCTGTTGGGTGGGCGAAAGGAAGGTAAATAGTATGTATATTGGAGGATCTTGTCAACTTTGGTGGTTTGGGCTTGGACATGGGCACACTCACTCATAACGGGCCGATATCCAACTAAGTGATCTCAGCGATTTACGCTTGTCGAAATCAGACACTGGCAGTAAATCGCGAAATGTTGCTGTTCATAATGGAACACTATAGTAAATTTCCAAATTCGCTGCCGCACAGTAAAGTACGCCCCATAGTTAATGTCACGTTCTAAACCCGAAAATCAACTTGTGAAACATTCGGACAGCCAACTCACACGCAGCTTGCCAACCAGCCAGGCAGCTGCGCGCAATGTTTCAGAACCGCGCATAGTTAGCGATTAGGGTTAGAGGTCGGGGGGGTACCCGACACCCGACAGCCGACACCCGACATCTGGAAGTACCCGACACCCGACACCCGACATCTGAGAAAAAAAGCCGACACCCGACACCCGACAGTTGCAAAAAAACCCGACACCCGACATTTAGTTTTTGAAAAAAACCCGACACCCGACACCTGTTTAACAGGCAAATTTTTGCTCATTTGCATCATTAGTGCAATTTTTTGGCTCAGGTTACTGAATTCAAGTATTTTCACACGAAATAAACACCAAAATGTCACATTCTGCGTCTTCGGAAACATTTGGTCCGAAGAAAATTTTCTCTCAAAATTCTTTTCTCGGTAAAACTGATGTTTTGAACCGTAAGTGTCGGGTGTCGGCTGTCGGGTGTCGGGTCTAAAAAAACCCGACACCCGACATCTGGGGGTACCCGACACCCGACACCCGACACCTACACTTTTTTGGCACCCGACACCCGACACCCGACAGCCGACACCCGACATCTCTCTAACCCTATTAGCGATCGGGTTTATTACTTGACATTGACTATGGGGCGTATTTTATTGTGCGGCAGCGAATTTGGAAATTTACTATACCAAGATAGGATCAGACCAGAAGGATCACGAAGTGTGATACCGGTTACAGGGTTTGCTAAGGACTTACAGCTCGAGACCAAACTACCATTGGGAATGACCCACACAAAGGTGGTCTGTTTATTTTCGTTTTATTACTGAACTTCTACTCAGTGTCCCGTGCCTCAACGTTGTCTGTAGGTTGGATTTTTTTTATCTGACTTTGTGCCCAATAGTTATGTTTGTAGATGTTTTCGTTATGGATTTCTTTTTCCACTTATTTGTTATGCCCTTACGTGGTACGATACTGTGCAACTATAAATTTGACTGCAGACGCAACGTACTTTTTAATTTTGTGTCACCGTTTCTTATTGAAGCGGATAATCTCACTTGTTGCTCGTTTATTTTATATTTCCACAGATTTCGCTTGCATATTCAAATGATATCGAACAAATACTACACATTTCGGTTCTGTATTCTTTTGTGATCTTCCCGCATCGCTATGTGGCTGCGCATTTGCTTTTTCTTTCAAAACCAGCAAAATATTTTCATCGATGAAATTAAAAATACACATATGTTTATTCTGGCTCTGCTACTTTTCACTCTTAGCCCCGGGTGCAACCATGTCGTGTCTGTTTGTGTGAAATTATTCCATAATTATTGACGCCTACTTGTGATTTTTATCACATTGTTCTTCCTTAAAACTGAAAGTAAGGTGTGTGCATATATAATTTTGCTCATCTTGCGCTGTTTTGTGTATGAAAAACACTTCGAATTCCAGAATTGTTTTGAGACGGAAAATCCCATTCTATATTTTTTCCGATTCCGCGTGCATATTTTGTTAATTGTGATCTTGAGTTGGTGTTCTGTCGTGTGAATCGAAAATTATGACACCTGGCTTGGTTATTTTGCGCTCTTTTTTACCGTTCATTGTTGAAAAACAGACTCGATGGCCTAGTTTTTTCATTGGTTGAAAAATGCGGGAATAAAGTTGGGCGAAAAATAGTTTTATGTCGGCTTTGCTTGCAGCTTGATATTGAAAATGCGCTGTGTGACCCTCATTCGCCGAGGAAACTTGACGTTTCCTTTTTTCTCTTGTTGTTGTCTCTGTCTGAAGAACGCTGAACTCTCAAACTGGTGTAAATTTCGGTGACTTATGTGAAACTCGGCTATGGGGCACCATGATTTTGTGCAGAACTAAATGTTTCGGCAAATGTATTTCTGCGATAGTGATTCTGATCACTTAATGCATCCACGCGAATCGGTAAGATTTTGAAAAAAACAACAACTTTCCCTGCCCACAAAATAGGAAGTGCATGCTGGCTGTGCCCACGAGCGCTGCATTAATTTGAGAATTCGGCTCAAATGCGCCGTGCGAGCACACAGAACAGCTGTTGCATGGCTAACCAGATGACATTTTGTGATGTCTCTGAAATGTGCGCACTGTCTGGAGGTCCATATCATTGCGGGCAAGCAGCGCGAACGACTTGGCATGGGCAAACTTTGGGTGACCAGTATTTGCGATAGAGTTGTGGGGATCATTAGTTTCGACCAGCGTAAAAGTTGTTCTGCTCTCACAAAACTAGCCTTTTTGACACAGTCGCAAAACGAGTTGCAAATGATTTGCCCATGCCAAGTCGTGGTCCAACCGTAGGCAACGTTTGCTCGGCAAAGTTATGCACGGCTCTGTGTTTGGGTGACTCAGTGATCATAAAATACGTAGTGTAGCGCTTCTGTTGACCCTGTTTCATTCTTGAAAGTGAGAGTTGCAATGTGTTTGCACTCACACTCGTGTACATAGGTTTGGTGCTCACGTGTAGCGCGATAAAAAATAATGTGCCTCCTTGCGCGTATGTTTCACCAAAGTCCAATTTCAGACCACAGACGTGAAGAAATCAGTTGTGATAATCAAACCTTGATTGAATAATCCAACAATCAAATATGCAAGCGCTGATGGCCAATCTATTTGGTCTGGGTGGTGGTGCACAATCATCGGATGATGTTTCAATGCAAAGTACGTCACGTGATACGGATGATGACACGATGTCCACCGACAGCTCGGAGGATTGGCACGAACCGATTTTGAATGATTTTAATCGAATTGAAAATGGTTGGTTCTGCTTGGGCTTTTTGGACAGAATTGTGTTTCATAACGCAGTTTTTCATAACGAGCGCTCTGGTAGGACAAAAAGTTTTCCAAAAATCAGCCATATATACAGATTTTCTCCGCAAAACGGGCTGTAAAGGAATCATTTTCGAACATTTCTTTAGCAGAACATGTGCACACAAAACGACTGTGATGACATTTGATGACATTAGTTCCACGAAATATGAAAAATCCTTCACATAATTTTGCCGAATAGAATCCCGGTGGCTTTACATGTAAAGTTCCGGTAGCAGATAGACTGTTGGATTACTTCTAATTCAGAGTGTTGGCCACGAAAAACGTTATGTAAATGCTTATCATGATTACCTGCACTAATATGGGGTGATAGTGCAACATTTTTACATTTCCAAAATTTTCATGTCACGAGTTGTTTTTAAAAAGTCTATTGAAAGCTCAAGCGTCCTATGGGCAATTGTGGCAAAAATATGTCGTGTCGGATTTTTAATACATAGGCAAACTCGCCAACACGAGCCCGATTTCGGAGGTGGCGTGCTTACAAAACAAACGAATGGAAAGAGAAAATCATCATGCTCCACTTTGTATTCTTTTACGTGTAATGTTTCCCAAATCAGCAGCCACGTGTGAATGTTTCACTAATCTGCCACCTCCGAAATCGGGCTCAAGTTGGCGTAATGTTACTACACATGTATCAATTCTATTCGCAGCAGGGTTGGGCAAAAAAACGACGGCGTTTTTTCTTAAAAAAACGACGTTTTTTAAAAAAAACGCCTGGGTCGTTTTTCGTTTTTTAAATCCTGAATTTCCTTGATTTTCCCTGATTTTTCAGGGAAAGTACCCTGATTATCAAGGAAAATCAATTTTTGTCCCATTTTTTTCAAAAAATTTTCGACCAATTTTTACTTTGTCGAGATACGTCGATATACGGAGTTTGACTTTCAGTGATGACCCCGGCCAAAGTTGGTCCCACGATGCGGGTCTGATATGGGATCTTAGCAACTCGCTAGAAAAGGGTTGAAATCCGTTTATTTTGCCTCAGAACACATAGAATTACTTCGTTTAACCACGTTTTCTTCCCAACATGAGCGTTTTCCAATTTTTTGGGGCATATTTTGGTCATCTGGGCGTTTTAAAAAAACGTTTTTTTTAAAACGTTTTTTTAAAAAAAACGATTTTTTGAAAAAAAAACGTTTTTTGCCCAACCCTGATTCGCAGACCGCGGAAACAGGACCACAAAGGCTTGCTTAACGCCAGTTACAAACTGCATGTTTAGTATTTTTGTGTACATTCATTCAATGAATTTTATCTCAGACCCCCAGCCGCAAGCTCGCAGCGGACATCGCATGTGGGCGACTGGATCCTCGATCTATATTGTTGGTGGATACAATCCGCATCCAGCGCATCAGTTATGTGAGTTTGGAGAAGTTTTATTGCTAAAAACAATTGAACGAAAAAACATGGATTCTTGCTAGCAGGAGTCAAGTTACCCATTATGTGTTGAAACACTACGCCAATATGAGCCCGAATTCGGAGGTGGCAGATTGGTGAAACGTTTAGACGTGGCTGCTGGTTTGGGAAACGTGCATGAAGATTTTCTCGTTTGCGTTTCGCCAGTGCAACCTCTGAAATCGGGCTCGTGTTTTCGTAGTTTGCCTTTACTATGCTTACGCGCGGTACCAGTAATCCTATAAAAACAATAGTTTGGTCGCGTGTACGAACGAGTAAGACAGATTTCATTCGATCCCCAAGTTTGAAATCGACCAAAATGTGCGCGAAAACAGTGTTCAAAAATTTTCTCTTCATTTTCATTTGTCAGTGAACGATCTACCCGACGATGAAATCGACCCGATTCTCCGCGAGGTCTGGCGACTGAATTGCATTACTGACACTTGGGATCGAATACCGCTTTCTGGCAATGTACCAAACGAATTCGCATCGTTTGCGCGTCAGTTTCTTTTTGTTTCTTTTATATTTGCGTTTTGTTTTTGTTGTGCAATGCTGAAGATGCTCACACTGGAAACTGGAATCTTGTGCCCGCATCTATGTGACGCGTGAAACATTTCTGCCTCTTGTTGGCGCTATGAACACGTATGAGTTTGGATAACACTGTGAAACATCAACAACACACTGCCAGTCCGCCTGCGTCGACGAAACCAGTGCGACCGGAAATAGGACTACTGATGCTTCACAATAAGTGTATGTCCATCAAAATCTGTGATACCAGAGTGGTACCAAAGTTTAGCATATCAGGCGGTTTTTCATCTGTTTGTTTGGCTTCCGAAAAAAGCGTTTCAACAAAAAAAATACTGGTGAAGTCGCAAAAATCATCCATTTGATTCATTATTCGACCCAATTTCAGTGTGTGCAACGATGGACGAATCACATTTGTTGATGGTTGGTGGTACGGGCGTGCCTTTTGGTGACACGGCCACAAATGCTGTGCAGTGCTTGAGCATGGTGGGTACAGTTTTTTTTGTTAGATTCTCAAGGTGCGCACGGGACCCGATCCTGTATTTTTCCACATTTTTTTTTGTTTGAATCATTTTTTCCTTTTACTTATTTCAGGTCGAA
Organism: Rhynchonema sp. JSB1_4; assembly: GCA_030248065.1. Lineage (NCBI taxonomy): Eukaryota > Metazoa > Nematoda > Chromadorea > Monhysterida > Xyalidae > Rhynchonema > Rhynchonema sp. JSB1_4. The sequence continues at coordinate 8,736 of JASAMV010001570.1, read as the reverse complement.
CCCGACCGAGGCACGTGGAGCATACTGTATTGTGACGGTGATAAACCAACGCCCACTTATGGACAGGTATTTGAGTTACTTTCAGAGCTGAAAGTTTTCAAAAAAAAGTCTGTCAACGTTTTTTTGAAACGCCGCATTTTACGGACGAACGTTTTGGGACCCAGATGGCTATTTGGTGGCTTCGCACTGACGATGACCTGGTGTCTTTGAAAGCGTGCGGAAAGGGGGCAACCATGATATGTCTGCACTCTGCCCACCTGTATGTTTGCCCAAGTTTTTTCGACCCAAGAACGTGAAACATTGCTTGTTTTAGTCGGTTTGTCGAATGCCGGGTGCTTTCAATGAATTCCTTGTTGTCGGCGGAACGAGTGGTTTTGTCTACAACATGCACGTGCACAAACTGACGTTGGAGAAAAACAAGACCAACGGACGCTATGTTGGACAGTTGGTTGTTGTTTTGTTGAAAACAAAAGCCAGCGAGATATTGTTTTTCTTGAACATATACCTCCACCTAAGCAGTGGGAAGGAAACATTTTTGTTGTCCCAGAATGCATTTGTGTTGTTGGTGTTGACCTGGTTAGTTCGGTATCCAGTTTTATAACTGTGGTATGTGGTTGATCTTGGTGAAGCATCAGCCAGCTGTTAAACGCACTCACTGTGCAATGTGGCTGTGTGTAGCGTGATAAGCTGGTTCATGTTTTACAGAAGATGTTGTCAAGGTCGCTTTAGTGGTGGGCCGCGTTCTCTAATCGTGTGATCCAAGAAACGGGAGACAGACCGTAGACCAGATTGTCATCAGTGCGAACAACAATACAAACGATGCACCACCATAACTTGGCCCCAGGAATCGTTTCAAACGAACCATTTCATAGCGTGAAACATAAAAATGGTTGATTGTTGACAAAAAGTTTATCGCAAATGACATGATGTAAAATCGTTGCGTTCAATGCAGCTGGCAACGACTGGACATTTCCGACGACAGTCTGGCGCAAAATCCCAGTGACGTTCCATCGCCGAGATACCGACACGAGATTGTGTGTGATGGAGAGCGGGTGTGGGTGTTTGGGGGTGGCACAAGGGATGAAGTGTTCGGATTTGATACGGTTGGTCTGGTTTTGATGCACAGTCTTGTCCAGTTACTGGCACCCTTTTTTGTATATTGAACTGCTTTTGTTTTATGCGATTCGCTTTTGCTGAATACTTTTTGGAAGTTTTTTCGGCAGGTTTATGAGCTCGGAAGAGCTGTGGCGAGTTGCATTACATCCATGTTCTACTGGACCATAGATAAACCATGTGCAGAACATTTTCACCCGCAGCCAAGGACAGCTGAAAAACGACAAAATAGTGAGGTGTCTTCAACCGGCTGCCAAAGTTACTTTAGCCAGCTCAGTTCAGCTTGGTAGATATCAACCATCTGTGGACTTATATTCATACATCAATTCATACATCTTCTAATAGAATAGGGAGGGAGCAATGCATCTCATGACTGATGAGGACCCGGATTCAGTGTGACATATATAGTCTCGTGAGAGGGTCCGAAACTATATATGCAGCTTTATACTATAATATTATAATTTTGCTCACATTTATAATAACCGACTGAAACACTGCTACACACTCCTTTTACCCGAGTAAGGTGGCAAGCAATATTTCCCAGCAAAAATTTGGGTTGCTAGCTGCTGGCAACTGTCAGCCGCGGCATGAGCGTCACTAGAAATCGGGAGAACGCAAGATTTACATCATGTCCATTTGTAAAGTATGGTGTCTGAAAGTTGTCAAGTGACCACTGTTTCGTTTTCAGCTCGCCTGTTTCGATCTTAAAGTCAAAAAGTGGATCCCGGCCATCGCAACCGAACCCGATCCCGAAGAGGGCTATCCCACTGCGCGAAAATGTCATGGTTAGTTGTGGTCAGAATATTTGTTTCCAACAAGAGAGAAAAATACTTCTTTTCCTGAAATAAAATTGAATCAAATTTGCTTCGGAACAAATTGCAGCCCTAGTTCGTGACCAGAGCAACCCTTCACTGGTGTATATATTAGGCGGCTTCTATACGGGTGGACCGCTGCCTGAAGACGATGAGGACGAAGCGGACGAGGACGAATTTCATTCCGAGGTTGGGAATTATCTAATATTTTTTTCAAAAAGATTCGAACCGGAATTTTGCCACCTACAGTTTGTCCATACGTTTCGTAATACAGTGTTTCTGCCGTGTTCTCACAGAATGACATGATTGGGGCGCCGTCATTTTCTGTCACTTGTGCAATAATATCAAGGTTGTTCACTATATACAGAGTGATAGAGGATTTATTAACGGTACGTATAGACTAAGGCCGATCTCACAATGCAGCGCGTTAGCGTGTTAGCGCGTTAGCGCATTAGCGTGTTGCTGATTAGCGTGCACGCTTTTCACGCACGCTTTTGCACTCACAATGGAAATTAGAAAAAGCGCGTTAGCGCGCGCGCTTATCAGCGACACGCTAACGCGCCAACGCGCTAAAACGCTAATCAGCAAAACGCGTTTGCACTCACAATAGAAATTTAATCCGGGCATAGTTCAGTGCAGAATTTTTTGTTTCGTTTCATTGAATTGTATTGCTTGTCTGCTTTTTTGTGTCGCCAACACACGAATTGTCATGTTTTGCATTTTTTTTTCTGACAGATCGGATTACAGTTTTCAACAACAAACAAGGACAGGCTATAATGTGACATCATACAGAATGACTTGAAAACAGGCAGAGATGAGTAACAAAGATCACAATTTCATCAGTCCGAGTCCGATTCTGAATTCGAGCTGGAATCTGAGCTGACCAAATCATAAGCAAATCATGTATGAAGCACAGTTTCTTGAAACATCGGACAACAGCGGCAGCCGTCCACAATCATCGGCGAGCACCAGTTCGGCCACGGTGCCGGATTCGGCAAGCAAAGAATACCAGTGCTTGCAACCCATGACAAAACATGACTGATTTTGCTTGTCTGACTGGATTGCATTTTGTGCTGTTGTAGTGACCAAATCTTCACCTCGTCTGTCGCCACCCGGCATGTGTATAATTTAGTTTATGTGCAACTGTTGTTGATGTGCATATTGCTGTTCAGCAGAAGTGAAATTATTATCATACATACAAAATGGAGATTGAAGTCATGAGAGAGAGTTTATTGTAAATTCTCGTAATCGAGTTTCATGCAAACATTTCGGTTTGACTTTTCTACGATTTGATAGTCACATTGTAATCACAGCGCCAGAGCAAGCACAGTGCACGGATCCGGGAAACGTTCTGTTTTTGTCTTCCTTTGATAATGCAAAGCAAGCACATGTGCACACCTCTTCTTCACAAGAGACGGGCAATACCACACAAAAATGCAACAAAAATGTTTCGCAGCACTTCCCCCATGTGTACATTATTTTAAAAAATTATGAACTACATGCACCCCCGGTGCTGACGCGCAAAAAAATTAGAACCAGTTCTAATCACGAAAAGCGCGTTAGCGTGCACGCTAACGCGCCAACGCGCTAATCAGCTTTGCATTGTGAGTGCAAAAGCGCGTTGCGGATCAGCGCGTTAGCGTGCCAGAAAACTTGGTCGCACGCTAACGCGCTAATCAGCTTTTTCCATTGTGAGTGCAAAAGCGTGCGCATCTCGCACGCTAACGCGCTAACACGCTAACGCGCTTGCATTGTGAGATCGGCCTAACTACGCCAACACGAGCTCGATTTCGCAGCTGGCAGAATAGTGAAACATTCTGACGTGGCTGCTGATTTGGGAAATGTTACACGTTGAAGAATACAAAGTGGAGCATGATGATTTTCTCTTTCTATTCGTTTTGAATAGACACCACCTTCGAAATCTGGCTCGTGTTGGTGTAGTTTGCCTTTATGTAAATATCGTCGAAAAAAATAAAACACGGTTTCACCATTTGATGTAACTGTTGATTTTACTGACTTTATAGGTGCTGAGTGACTGCTGGCAATTCAACCTCGAGACACGTCGATGGTGTCGTTTGCCAGTGTACATGGACCAACAAGTGTTCTTTCACGCCGCTGCCATTAATCAGGTCGGTGACTGACTTGTTTGCGGGTTGTTTTTGTTGTCGTAGAAAATGTTGTGGTATTTTTGTCCCGTTCTCATGTTTTGTGGTCGGTGTTTTTTTCACAACATTGTCTTTGAACACTTGTCGGCGTTTCTTTTGCGAACCAGTGCGCCGAGTTAGACTTGAGCTCACTGTTTTTGCACATGACGCCCAGAAAGAGCAAAGGCCAACTACGCCAACACGAGCCCGATTTCGAAGGTGCGGTGTGTTCAAAACGAATAGAAAGAGAAAATCATGATGCTCCACTTTGTATTCTTCAACGTGTAACATTTCCCAAATCAGCAGCCACGTCAGAATGTTTCACTATTCTGCCAGCTGCGAAATCGGGCTCGTGTTGGCGTAGTTTGCCTATACAGCATCGGATGATTTCCGTGAAATGCTTTTCCCGATCTCCAAACTTCGGTTATGTTTCATTGACGAATGACTTGATCTAATGAAGTTGGTGGCACGATGGTTTTGATGTGCGAGTCTCAAAAACTGAAAAAATGAAAATAAACGCAACCGATACGCTGTCATGGCCCAAGACGAACCATGGCATAAATTTAGAATATTAGTGCAGCGCGCTTGAACAACCTATCAAACTTGACTGCGAAGCGTCTTTGCCAGATGGCCTCTCTGTCTCACGGCGGACTGTCCTAATACGCTGGGCACTAATATTCTAGCCTGTTCATATGGTTACAGGACGGTTGCATCTACACGCACGGCGGTGTGACGAACGTAGAGAACACGGAACGTACAGCTGGTTGCTATCGTTTGTGGACAAAACCACCGACGCTGAAATGGCTGGCCGCGCATAAATTGGTTACGGTAGTGCCTGATTTGGCAAGGGACACGCGCAGAATGCAACAGATTGGACTGCCCACTTGCCTGACACATTGGATTGGTGGCAATAAAGTTGTGGCTGCGTAGATTGTTAATTATTTGGTACATTGGTACCAGGGTTGGGCAAAAAATTTAAAAAAAAAATTTTTTTTTTTTTAAAAAAAAAAGGTTTTTGAAAAAATTTTTTTTTTTTAAAAAAAATTTTTTTTTAAAAATTTTCGGGGGAACAAAATGTTCTAAAACGTCCAAAAATGGCCTTTTTGGGGGTTATTTTTTGTCATTTTTTCTCAAGGGTCGAAAAATTTTCTTCACAAAATCACCTTTGGAATATGTATTTGGTACCTAAGATACCCCAAATGATGTTATTATACCTTCCCGTAATACATGGGACACAGTATGCATGTGCCTACATGGTACTTCGATGTCATACCCCATCAGGTCGGTCATATACGACTGATTCAGCTACCCGACAAGTATTTCTGCAGCTTATATTCTCAATTCTGTGTGGTTTATGAGTGAATCTTGCTTATTCGGCCACAAACTGCTGTGTCCGATACCACAGAGCAGCAATCAGCGGTCCATATCAAGCACAGACTGTTGGATCGCACCGAAATGACGTAAACACCCTTGATAAGTGATGCAAACCAAGTCACAAAAGTGACTTGCCAATTAAAGTTGCATTTTTTCGCGATTTTGCGCGTTTTTTAGGCAAATTTGGTAAAATTTCCCCGAATCTCAGACTTTTTAAAAAAAAAATTTTTTTTTTTTAAAAAAAAACTTGTTTAAAAAAAAAATTTTTTTTTCCAACCCTGATTGGTACCGTTTGTATAAGCTTGTGGTGCAGATTGAAACATTTTGAATGACTATCAATGTGCAGAAATGGTCCGGTCAGGTTAATAATTTCCGGCCATCAGGTACTACGTAAGCCCGCCCCAATCTGCATCCACACTTGGTAAAACTGATTCGTACATGCCAGTAATATTTCCTAAATCTTCATCGATATAGTGTTGAATATAGAGGCATTCTACAAATAAAATAATGTAAAATGATATTTGAACTGTACGACTGTTATCTTGGCCACTGATCGTGCTTAGGTCACTCCCACTCAGCGATTTTTACTCGCAAAAATTATTTTTTTCCAACTTTTGTTATCATCCTAAATCATTGCTGAGTTGCAATCACTCACGATATTGAATTTCAGTTGTTTGTATGTTTAGCTTTCGTGCTTTTGTTATAACTGAGCCCTTACTACCACCATGTCGTGGTCGTTGTACTGTACTAGTCGCCAGAATCTTTGCGTTTTGTTCAGCCAACGTGTTTGTACTGTCAATATGTTTGTTAATTTCAATCTCTTTCAAAATGGTACGAAATTAACAAGGTTATTTCTGCGCGCTGTTTTTTCCCATTTATTGATCCCTTTCCTGTTTCTTTTTACTTGATCATCCCAAACTAACATGCCCAACGGTCACCCTAATGTACCTACCCATTCTTGCGCTCGGCTGCCCAAACTTTAATTTTGAATAAAATTGGGTGGGATTGGGACCCAGGGCATGGGTCAGTTGGGGTGACTGAGATGCCCTGTCAAGCCTGTGATTGATTCTGTTTATGGTCGAATAAAAGTCAATGTTTGTGCGCACGTTTGGTTATGATATGATACAAGGTACTACGATCAACGGAAACGAGCTACGCACCCACATTGCAACTTTATATTTTCAGGGTGCAGTGGCATATTGGAAGTGGGGGACACTACCGCCTCAGCCGTTTAGGGGGCACACTGCGTCCCTCTGAAAGAAGTGTGAACATTGACTGGCACGAATTGAATTTTGAGAAAAAGCTCATTTTTCAGCCCGAATTGCTCAGGGGCGTACCAGGTCCAAATTTATGGAGGCGCCGTGGATGGAAAATCATCTTTTGTCCTAAACTTCATCGTTGTTAAACCAACTCATGCACACCAGAAGGGGGCGCTTGAAGCGTGCGAGAATTTGTAGCACATTGGCACTTCTAATCATCGAAATTCACCAAAAAGCGGCCTGATGCTTGAAGCGCGCGATACTTGAACTCTTCAAGTGCATTCGGTATATGTTTATACAATGATGTTCCAGCGATGTAGGACTCCTTGTTCGGACAGGCCCAAGGGGCCCGCCCCCTCGGTGCGCCCCCGATGTGACCAAGACCGATCTGAGTTGGGAAATGTAGTACTCCTACTCCCACACTATGAGAGCTAATTGCTGATCTCTGCTTATGAATTTGAAAACAATTTTTGTGATCCAGAATAAAAAAGTAAATCTTAAAAAAATTCCATATATTTAAGAAAAGGTTAAACAAGCTCGATAATAAAAATTCCTTTTTTTTGTCCAACCCTGCAATTGCTTGCGCGGACATGTTGACAAAATATCATTATAGTGGTTATTTTTGTCTTTCTTGTCTTCGCAGTCAACAACTGTTTGACGCCATGCGGTGCTAATTATCGCCTAATTACGTCTAAGTTTCCCGGTCCATGGGGCTCTGGTCGGTAGGTGGTGGGACATCGGATTTTAAAAATTATTGCTATTCCCAAGAGCCCCATGGGCCGCACTCGAACCAAATTTGCGACTTGCTCCCCATGTAAAATTTCAGCAGTTTTCGAACGTCGCGCTGATACCTTTGCAAGATATTATTATCCATGATATTTAAATTCCAGTTAATGTCGATGTTTTGGTCCAAGTGCACTAAACGAAAAACAAAACAAAAACAAAAGTTTTTACCAAAAGGACGAGTTATCATTGTGTTAACGGAAAACCGGAAAACGGTTGATTGTGAAAGCACCATTTGAGACAACCCACCGGAAAAACGGTTTAACGGAAAAACGGTATAATTGCTAACGGTTTAACGGAAAAACGGTTTGATTGTGAAAGCAACCACCGGTTTACCGGTAAAACGGTTTACCGGAAAACGGTTTGACGAAAAAACGGTTTAACGGTTTAACGGGAAAACGGTTGATTGTGAAAGCGGCCTTAGCTGTTTTTTTTACTTATTATACAGTGTAAGTGTAATTTTTAGTTTGTTCATCAATTCTGCGACCGCACGAAAAATTCCGAATAGAGCACCGCCTGTGTACGATTCGGAGGGGTGCTATGTAACTCGGTGCATCGACATCCGTCAACAGGACTGTGTTCGCCACATGGTATGAAGTCAACAATAATTAATGTGCGCTTGATGAACGTGAAACAATTAATGAGAACGCACCTCATCTCATTAGCGCACTTCGCCGCTCTCCTTCGCGGCACTTCTCCTACAGTAATCAACCGCTCTAAATACATTCTTGGCTGAGGCTTATGTCACCGAAGATTCTATGAGTGAAATAAAATTTGGCGATCCATCGGTTCCAGTCTTGCCTTGGTCATGTGACGAAGGATACCTCGAAATTTGCTTATGTCACTAATTTCAATCAGAGTAAAAATTGTTTATTAGCTACAATACCTGAAGCAACTTAAATCACTAAATCTCTTTGATACAAATAGTCCGAGACCGAGGCAAGCCAACACCGCGACCGATCACCAAGCTTGATTTCGCCATCGAAACAGCCCAACGATTCATTCAAATTATGAAGATGTTGATCGTAGTGTTCGCTTTGTTCGTGGTGGTCGATGGCGCCAATGTGAAGCAGTTGCAGCCTGATGATGCAGCGATTGCCGCGTACATGCGTCGACTGTCGCACGGGTACGCGCGTGTGCACGCCAATGGTGAGCGATGTGAATCGTGTTCCAGTTCAACATACACATATCGATACCTTGTGGGATGTGAAATCCAAAGCTGCATTATGGGCTGTATAGACTTTGCTGTCA
>JASAMV010001566.1:0-10506 GCA_030248065.1 Rhynchonema sp. JSB1_4 | reverse complement strand
CCTAAAACACATGATTTTCGCGTGGTAGCGCGCGATTTTTCGCCTATTTGTGGACAAATATGCTAATTTTATGCAATTTTTAAGCCAAAAAATGAAAATGTTTTGGGTGAAAAGTTAGGTGGGGCGGCAACTGACCGTACTGTACCAGGGGAGGGGCGGCAACCTACCGGATGGACGAGGTGGAGGGGCGGCGACCTACTGACTGGCCATGCAGGGGGGGGACCCCCCCCCCACTCCCCCCCCCCTTCACCATCGTCTCGACGTTACGCACTAGATTAAAAACCCCGATTAGGATAGTAAAGGCTTGATAGTCTGTACAGTAGTTCATGTATGTGTAGATGTTTGTTATTCATTCAGAGGATGTAATGTGCCTCTGATTGATGAATAGAGATGTATAATGAAGATCATCAAGCCAGTAAACCCCCATCAAATACCATCCTATACACTCCTTCAGGATCTTAGGCGTCTTTGTCTTGGATTTATCTTTCTTCAGACTCGGAGTTCTGAGTGATTGCTAAAAAGAATATAAGCCTAGGAATATAGCCCCGTGAAAAGGGGCCGAGCGTATCGAATCAATCCCCTTCTGCTCCGCGGGGAGCACAATTTTTCGGAGATTTTTGGTCAAAAAAGGTGCTTTTGGATCTGAGGGTCTGAGCAATTTGGGCCGGGAAGGCAAAATGCGCGTATGATGCCAACGTGGCTGCTTGTTTCACCGGCCCGATTCCCACCTTCTCGTCCTCCCGCACTGCCTTGTTCTTTGTTTATGTCGTGTAACCAACGCGTATGCCCTCGTCGTTTGGCCTTCGTTCACCTGAATGAGCCCACTCGCGGCGGATGAAAATTTTTTGCGGAAGATGCTCAGGCTCACATGCGGTGTTGGCTAGTATGATATAAGCATATGCAGTTTGAATTGATCAGTAGGTGCCGCAGTGATACGATTTTTATGATTTAGGCCACAGTGTATTGTATTCCTCGTGACTGCTGCGAGTCCAGCCATATCCTGTGCGCTGTAGTCACCACATTTCATCCGTCTCAAGAAAGTTTGGTCACCTAGTTTCTACATTTGTTTTCACTGGATTACTTGAAATATAATTTTGGTTGTAATATTCGATCGGTATTACTGTGCCAGCAGCACCTATTTTTTCCTCATGAACAAATGCGAGCACATTCCGAGAGTAGATGGGTCGATAAAGTGGGTTTCAAACTGGTGAGCGTAAAATATTTCAACAAAAGAACAGCCAATGGCATCATTGGTAGCTAATTTCGGCGCGCCTGCCACGGCGGTCGGACGCTAATGTTGTATTGTACGTAAATAGCATCAACTTTATGGCACCAGCAGGGAAGACCGGAAGTTGATTGTGCGCTGTTGTGTTGGGAGAAAATGCCACATGTTTCATTCTGCGGGGCCAGTGTACGCGCGCTGGCACAATAATAAACAAATGTAAATTAATTAGGCACATTCTATTATTGTAAAAGCATCGTAGCAGATCTTCTGCACCGAATAATTGCACGAAACAAATGTGCATCTGTTTTGGCTTCTGTTGCTTGCGCTCTGTCTCTCGCCCAGGGGGAGGAGGGGTTGTTGGGAATTAAAGCTCGGGTCAGAGTAGAAATAAGATAGGGATGTTGATGTCGTGCGAAACGTAACTATGTAGTGGTTGGGATGTGCTCAGAAATGAGTAGATATGTCATGAGTAGAAGTAATCTGTCACTGTCGGCTGTTCTCTCAGTCGCTGGGAGTGAGACTTAACGCATGGTGAGATAAGAGCGGAGATGCGCTGGGTTCCGTTTTTGGTGGATGAAGAAAGATAGGGAATTGATAATGTAGGTATCTCTCAGCATATCTGCCGATGCACTGTCAAGCACTGGGAAAAAAGCTCTCAGAGCGCAGGTCATTTTTGCCTGGTAAAGCGTCATCTTTCATTTCTTGGGTGTGCTCTGACAGTCAGAGTAACTTTGCCTTTTCTTCATTGTTACGAAGCTGGCTTGCTCTGTATCGGCAGGGAGCACAGAAGCGATCTGGCGCCGAATTATCGAAGTGCTGTTGCCTGCTTTCATGCTTCGCTGCTAAGAAGCTGTGTAATGCACATGCGTATGCTGATTGGTCATTACTGTACGAACACTCAGTCACATGGTGTAGCTGGGGGGGGGGGGGGTTCTAGGTACAGTAGGTAGGTTGCGCTCGCCTGGTACAGTAGGTAGGTTGCGCTCCTGGTACAGTCGGTAGGTTGCGCCCACTTCGACAATTATTTGGCTAAATGCATAATATATGTCCAAAAGGCGAAACGCGCGCCGCGCGCGATAGGTTAGGCCTTTTTTTCAGTATTAGATAAAATGGTTCAGACGCCCCCCCCAGTGGTACGCCCCCCTAGCTCGGCTGGTACAGTAGGTAGGTTGCGCCCCGCATTGGGTGGTACAGTAGGTTGCGCTCGCCTGGGTAGCTACCTGGGGGAGGGGGTCCTGTCCCGCCCCCCTAAGGTAACTACGCCGCGACCAGGTAAGAGTACCTACGCCGCGCCAGGTAACTACGCTCATTTGCCTATATTAGGCTATGGGCTTGCTATGGGTGATTTTAGGTAATGATGTCAAAGTCAAATACTTTGTGAGATTTTTTCCAAAGGGGCAAAACGTCAAATTTCGACCTCAAAAAGTGACTTTTCCTATGGGTCTTCCCCCCCTTCTCCCCAGGGAGGTACAGATGAGGCCGCCGCACGGAAGAAAGGGGTAGGTACACTAACCGCCGCGCATGACCAGGAACTAATGGGGGTTTCATTAGGAGAGGACCATGTTGACACTGCCCCCCTTTTGGGATCTCTCACCGGTAATGGGGAGGGAGGGGCTAACAGGGGCCCACAGGTTTACAGTGTACCTTAGGGGGGCGGGGACGGGGACCCCCCTCCCCCCAGTGGTGTAGCTACCCAGGCGGGGCGGCAACCTACTGTACCACCCAAAATGCGGGGCGGCAACCTACCTACTGTACCAGCCGAGCTAGGGGGGGGTCGTACCACTTGGGGGGGGGGTCATCTGGAAACCGAAATTTTTTATATCTAAATACTGAAGAAAATGTGGCCTAAAACACTAATTTCGCGCGCAGCCCGCGATTTTTCGCCTATTTGTAGACAAATATGCTAATTTTATGCAATTTTAAGCCAAAAATGAATGTTTTGGGTGAAAAGTTAGGTGGGGCGGCAACCTACCTACTGTACCAGGGGAGGGGCGGCAACCTACCTACTGTACCAGGCGAGGGGCGGCAACCTACCTACTGTACCTAGGGGGGGACCCCCCCCCCCACTCCCCCCCAGCTACACCATTGCTCCCCCCCAGGAACTACACTGGAAACCCCCATTAGGATAGTAAAGGCTTGATAGTTGTACACAAGTTCATGTATGTGTACACGTTTGTTATTCATTCAGAGGATGTAATGCGCCTCTTATTGATGAATAGACACGAATAAACGAGATTATTAGCCAGTAAACCCCCATCAAATACCATCCTATACACTCCTTTTAGGATGAGGTGTCTTTCTCTGGGAACAATCTTTCTTCAGACTCGGAGCTCTGAGTGATTGCTAGAACAACAGAAGCCCCCGGAATATAGCCCCCTGAAAAGGGGCCAGTGATTAATTGATCCCCTTCTGCTCCGCGTGGAGCACAATTTTTCGGAGATTTTTTGGTCAAAAAAGGTGCTTTTGGATTGAAAGTTGAGCAATTCGGGCCGGGAAGGCAAAATGCGCGTATGATGCCAACGTGGCTGCTTGTTTCACCGGCCCGATTCCCACCTCCCGCACTGCCTTGTTCTTTGTTTATGTCGTGTAACCAACGCGTATGCCCTCGTCGTTTGGCCTTCGTTCACCTGATGAACTCACTTGCGCGGATGAAAATTTTTTGCAAGATTCTCAGGCTCACATGTGGTGTTGGCTAGTATGATAGAAGCACTGCAGTTCAATTTATTAGCTGCTGCAGTGATACGATTTTTATGATTTAGGCCACAGTGTATTGTATTTTGTGACTGCTGCGAGTCCAGCCATATCCTGTGCGCGGTAGTCACCACATTTCATCCGTCTCAAAAAAGTTTGCTGAATGACTTTCTACATTTGTTTTCATTCAATTACTCATAATTTTGGTTGTAATATTCGATTGGATTACTGTGCCAGCAGCATGTATTTTTTATGAACAAGCGCGGAGCACATTTTGTCAGCAGATGGTTCACAAGTGCGTTCAAAACCGGTGAGCGTAACATTTTCAAAAAATAGAACAGCCAATGGCATCATTGGTAGCTAATTTCGGGGCGTGCCTGCCACGGCGGTCGGACGCTAATGTTTATATTGGCAGCTAATAGCATCAACTTTATGGCAGCTCCAAGGAAGACCGGAAGTTGATTGTGCGCTGTTGTGAACCGACAAAATGCCACATGTTTCATTCTGCTGGGCCAGTGCACGTGTGTGGCACAATAATAAACAAATGTAAAATAAATAGGCACATCCGATTATTGTAAAGCATGGTAACAGATCTTCTGCACCCAATAATTGCACGAAACAAATGTGCATCTATTGGCTTCTGTTGCTTGCGCTCTGTCTCTCGCCCACGCACCCACCTTCCTCCATATTGGTGGAGCGGTGTTCCTTTTTGTTTTGGTTCCCACATTTTTAAACCGACTCGGGTTCCACAGAGTCCAACATAAACACTGAGCGTTGTTGCATAGCTGCTGCAGCTGGTCATTATCTGAGCGTCAGTTGCTTGGCATTACGCTCCATTGAATCAATCATGCAGCTTAGAATGATGCTCATTGAGTATGAAATGTCACATTTTGTCACCTGCGTGCTGTTACTCTCTAGTACGCTGGGAGTGAGAAATTTTACGAGAACTGGCATTCAATGCAGATAAAGAAGCCCTGGAGCTGCCGCTCGGGTTCCCACGTTTTTGGTGGAGGAATGAAAATGAATAGCGGAACATTTACGATGAATTGTAATAGTATTCTATTCAGCAGACTGCCTCGATGCACTGGTCCAAAGCACCTGGGAACAACGAGACTCCCTCACAGAGCGCAGGTCATTTTTTGCACTTGTAAAAGCACTCATCTTTTCATTTTTTTTGGGTGTGTGCTTTTTTCGACAGTCATGAGTAACCTTGGCCACCTTTCTCTCCATTTGTTAACGAAGCCTGGCTTGCTTACTGTATCCGGCAACGGCAGCACCGAAGCTGAATACTGTGTATGCAATCATTTCCTTTGAAGTGCTTGTTGCCACTGCTTTCCATTGTTCGCTGTGAGAGCGCCGCGTAAATGCACACGCGCGTTGCTTTGCATCGCGGTTACATCTAACTTGTACTAACACGGACCGAGTTCTCGAGCATTCCCTCGTTGCATAATTCATCAGTTTGTTCTTGGTTGGTTGTTTGTTTGTTGATGCACTGTGTGTGCCGTGAATTGAATTATAAGGTGGCGTTTGGTTTGGGCTCTTTCTGTATGAGGAGCTTTCTCATCTTCGCTCCTTCAATCTTCTCAAATTTAGCTCCAGATTTACATGCAGGTATGTATGTGCTCGACTGACCGCTATTATAGATTCCAATAATAAATCGTATCGGTTCTAGACATTCCGATCGATTTTGGCACAAACACGGATTTTTTCGAGCTTGTAGTTTGATTAACATGAACTTTTGACTGCAACAGTGTCGTTTTATTTCCGTATTGGTTTTGGTGTCTGACTGGGCCCGACCCGAAATACAGTCCGAAGTCCAGATTGTCACAAAACAAACAGGTGTTTAAGGAGTATTTTAATATTTGCACACAAAGTGCCGAGTGCGATGCAAAAAATGTGCAGAAACCAACCACGCCACCAAGCAGTGTGCAATAATCTTTGCAAAAGCATTTGTGACACGTTTAAGTGGCTCCCGCAATGGACTGATTGATAAAAAAACTGTCATCTGTCTTGCATCATGCCCTGTTTCGGCATTTAGAATTGTCGAGAAAGTCCCCCTCTTACGTAATTTCTCGTTCCCGCTTCCACACTGGAAGACTGTTTTATTGGAACTTTTCACAAACTGCAGTCTACCAACTGGCGCATACGCACATTTGCGTCTTTTTTTGTTTTTCATGTCTGATTCTCATGAATATACGTATGGAGTTGGAGTCCACACCTGGACATTGCTTATCTGCATGTGCACAAAAGTTTCGTCAAAAACATGATGTTCACGGAGCGCTGCAACCATAACTTATTTGTGCAAACAAATATTCTGCGTGATACTGTTTCTGTCTCTCTCTTTACACCAAACAACTTCCAACTGGCAAGAGACACGGTGGGAAGTTTTCGACACGCGTTTACTACTCACATCGTTGTTGTTTCATGCGTCCTTTAGTTTTAGTAAATTATCTGCGCACTGTATGCACGTGCAGGGGTGCACCGTGTGCAGTTTGTCCCAGTGTTCAAAAGTTCTCTTCTCTTTCTGGGCGCCAGAAGTCTGTCTGTGTTATATTAACTTTAATACTATGTACAC
Organism: Rhynchonema sp. JSB1_4; assembly: GCA_030248065.1. Classification (NCBI taxonomy): domain Eukaryota; kingdom Metazoa; phylum Nematoda; class Chromadorea; order Monhysterida; family Xyalidae; genus Rhynchonema; species Rhynchonema sp. JSB1_4. Next base: position 4,015 of record JASAMV010001566.1, on the reverse strand, counting down.
ACGGTTGTGTGCGTGCGATATGTCTCTTTGGTTTTCCACAATATTTGTCGTTTACGAAATTAAGACATCATGCGCTGGCACTTGCACAGTGGGCGCGTATACAGTTATAGTTCTCGACTTTTAAGCACAGTTTTGGACCGTTTTGCTCCACATTTACTCAGGTACACAAGAAGATTGCTTTATTTTGGAAGCTGTTCCCAATAAACACGGGCTTGCTTGTGTTGTATGACATGTGAAATCTTTATTTTACACGATGTTAGTTCACCTTGAGCTTGAGAGCGGCCGGAAACTGCACATTTCCCATCGCGCCTAGTTTGCGTAATTTAATAAGTGAGAACTCCCATGGTTGAATGCCTGAGTAAACTTTTATCTTTTAGCCGTTTCATAGCAGGAAGTTGCTTTATTTTATTTTCATACCGATGTTTTTTACTCAGCAACGTTTCCGTCGTTCAACGCTCAAAAATACAATAATTATCACCGACGACGAGCGAAAGCATGTTGCAATCTGGGCTGTTATTTTCTTGATTTTGATGAAAAATAAATTAAGAGAAAGTTGAGCCGAAAATGGACCGAAAAATATTGATGGCAAGCGTGACCATGCTGGCACTGGCGATTGGCCCCATTGGTTCAAGCGACGTTTGTGAGTTATTGTGACTTTTGTTGCTGTGTATTCACTTTATTGGGTGGAAACATTCGTGCGACTTGAAACGTGAGACCATTTTTCAAGAAGCGAAGAACCTGTGACACGGGAAATTATAGCTCATGTCAAGGCCAAATGTTTTGTTGAATACATAAAGCTGAGAAGGCGCCATCTTTTTGTAATGCGTTGATTCGCGCAGGCTTGAGTTGGAAAAACGAATTCAATCTCTCACCCAAACCAGTGGTGTCGTTAGGAGGGGGGTTACCCCCCTGGTATGCGGTATGGGAAATCGGCCGGGGGTATGGGGAATGTAAAATTTTTCACTTTTGGAACAAGCACCCCTAAGAAATGACTTTTTGACCCCGAGAAGTACCAAAATTGACCATTTTTCGTCCAAAAATGTCAAAAATCGCTTGCTGCCGCAAAAAAACTCTGTTTTAAGCACTTTTAGACCAATTTTTGGCATTTTTAGAAGATTTTTGGGGTCATTTTCTTCAAAACCCCCAGCCTCGGGTATGGGAAATTTTTGAGTTTTTGGAGAAACCCCCCTGGTATGGGAAATTTTTGATTTTTGGGGGTATGTATAAATTTGCCGAAAATTGGTCTGGGTATGGGAAAATTTCGATTTCTCAACGACACCACTGACCCAAAGAAGCATACGATAAACAACAACAACAAAAATTCGTTTTTGTTTTTGTTGGTTAGTCATTCCTTCTGTTTACCACTGAATCCACTTTCCATTTGCAGCGCGGCCCAGCGGAGCGCCTCGTTTTGTGACTCACGTGCGACGCGAACATGCAGTGTTGCTGGGTGGACCATTGAAATTGAATTGTCGATCAATCGCCAACCCCCGACCCTATGTGTTCTGGTACAGAAACGGCCATATGATTAATGAAACTACAGAGGTGCGTTTCTGATTGTTTTGATGCTTTGTGACCAGTATGAAGCTAAGCGTAGTGATCGGATCTGCCTTTTTGAGGATATTTCGAGATTTGCTGATACCGCTGACTTCTACCGGTATGAATCTTTGGTTCACCACGCGTTCTCAGTTTGAAAAGTTAGTCAGTTTGTCAAATTGGTTGCGCCCGTAAATCTCAAAATATCCGATCACGTGTACAGCCCAGGCATCCTCTCCTATCCAATCACAGCGTTGTATCATGCGCTTTTTGTGTTTTTTCTCGAAAGTTGTGATTTTCCAGCATTTTTCTCATTTGTGATTTTTTGCATTTCAGAACGTGCATCCCATTGACCGGGTATGGTCTACTTTTTGTCCCAGATGTTGTCAATGCTCATCCACCCCTGTTGTGAAAAAGTGTCCCCAGAAGCAACCCTCTCTCCCTGCTGACACCGTACCCCCGAAGCTGAGCTGTTTTGAGTCAACAAGTGCGCCTCACCCCACCCGTCCGCTTTTTCTATCCTGCCTGTCCTACAAAAATGTATGAGTCAAAAAATACGAATGAATATCACAAAGAACAATATTCACGAAAAAGATCTATAAACTTTGCAGATAATGCCGCGTCTCAAACTGCATAACAACGATATGATACTGCATATTCGGCGCATCGAAGCGCCCGATCACGGCGACTGGGCGTGTAAAGTTTGGAACAGCGCCGGCTGGATCTGGCGCAATTTCACGGTCGAAGTTCTGGGTTGGCTGCTTTGTTTTTCTATTTTTTTTTATTCAATCTTTGCGGTATTGGTCGCACAATGACTATATAAGAATTGGTCAATTTTTTTTCCTGAATCGTGAAGAGGGAAAGTGACGGGGCAATGACATTGCGTTGCGTGATCGCACACAAAGTATGTAGTAAAGAGAATGTTTCAGACCTGCGGCAACGTGGTTGATCTGCTAGATTATTTTTAGCCGAAAATGTTTTGTCAAAAATACAAGTAGCATAGTGGTTAAGGTTGAACCTGAAGATCAGGGTAGATGAATTCTGATTTAGTCATTGTGCGACCAATACTATGAATAACTAACTGCTTGTGAGTGAGTTCTTTTGAGATGAGAGTGAAATATTTTTTCGGCCTTCTATTACCTCGTTTTTTTGACGACCAGACTGACTGTTTTTACTGAAAAACGTTGTCCATATTCACACTCTTGAAAATAACGCGGAACATTTTTGCATGACGAGCAGATTTCGTTCGATTGCCAAATAAGCAGTGTGTTTTCTTTAATTTCTCCATGTTTTGTTACATTTATACCCTATAACTTTGCCGGAATGATATGATGACAATCTGAGTTTCAATCAATCAGTTTTGCACACTGGCGCCCCTCCATTCTCGCATGAAACATCATAATTTGTGTTTGCTGTTGCTGGTTGCAGACCGTTGCATCTACTACGAACACGTGCGTCGACAGGAACCTTCGATTGCGCTGCCCGTTGAGTGCAAATGTCTGGCCTTGTTCGAGGGTAAGGCCCAACCTGACGATCAGGCAACATCAGGGAGTGACTTTGATGTGTCGACGTGCGCACGACTGTATCCGACCAAATATCGACAATGGAAATTGAAACATTCACCTGCGGCCGATCGACCGAAAAAATCGGATGAACAACAATTGGTTGCGGAACCGGAACCGATTCCGGAACTTGAACTTGAATGCCCCAATTGCACGCGCACGACCGCTGTGTTGCCGCCTGTGCATGATCATAACAGCGTAATTGGCGAAATTGTAATTGACCAGACCACAACAGCAACACCCGACGAATCAGACCAAATCAATCTAAATCTCGGTGGGTGCGGGGTGCACTGATTTTCTCTTTCATTTAATTTTCCAGACCCAGTGCTGATGGCCAACTGGCTGCGACTGGAGGACATGCGCGACCTGCCACAAGCGATCGTGTCCTATTTTTCGCCTCGACAACAAACAGCGTTGCGATTGTTGATCACCGCCGATCAATCAGTGAAAGAATCGATTAGTGCTGACCAAGTGATCGATGCTTTAGATCAGTCGTCACATTCTGTCGACGACAATTGGCTCGGACAAGACAGCGACGAGAACAACAATGACGACGACCATGACGACTACTCGGACGTGCCCGAGCCTGATCGTCAAGGAGACGCCTCCTTGCCCGATCAGGCAACGCCGCCGGTCGCCGACTACAATTATCGAACGGTGCCGCCCTGGCTCGCTGCCGACCAAACGCTCGATAGGACCAATGACGAATATCGACTGCCCTATGTTGCGCGTTAGTTTTCTCGGGGGGGGGGGGGGTGAGATGGAAAGATTGATGTTCTTGTTGGAAAGTTAAGAGAATGGAATTTTGGCATGTCAACGCGAAACTTCAATCGGACGGAATGTCCTATCAGCGTCGTTTTGGCTTCCATCTTTCACGTCATACGCACCTGGTTATAACGAATTATTGAATTCGATAT
>JASAMV010001565.1:0-25044 GCA_030248065.1 Rhynchonema sp. JSB1_4 | reverse complement strand
AATTCTGGACATAAACTAGGAACTGCACAATGCACATGGCACAAGTTATTGGGTAAAATACACAAATGCAACACTGTATGTCCGGATGTATAGAAGACACAGCAGCACCACTTGAACTGCCCTTCTGTATTAGGTATGTATGTATGTATATCAAAAGCAGAATCTCTGCGCTCGTTTAGACGGGCAGTTTGCCACACAAGCTCTGTTACTTATGATGTTCTACATATATGTGGGGTACATGCACACTTTACGCAATAAGTAAATCGAAAGATTCTGCGTTCCGCGCGCATCATGGTAAATTCATTCATCAAAATCAGCTGATGAGTATCCCAAGGATGGGACCTGTGAATATTGTGATCCACGTGAACACTTTGAGAAAAGATCGGGTTACCATAGCCTCTGACGTGACATTTGAGCAATCAAAGTTGTATCTCCTCCCAATGCGATCCAGCTTTTGGCCAAGGGAGGGGTCAAATCCGAAAAGTCGTTGTTTTATCTAGCGCCTGTTCAGAATCTTTTTCACCAATATAACCTATACATATAAAATGCGAAGTTTTGGCATCTTTTGCAGGCGCGACCGCCAAATCCTGCGATTAGGGGTTCTTTTTCTTCTTTCTGAAAAGATGCGATTTGACCAAAGGGTCCTGTGCCCCCTTTGAATCCGCGCCTGTCTTCTCCGTTCACATGGAATTACATAAGCTTTCAACTTAGTGCGGCATGGCGTGAAACATGGGCTCGGCGACATTAATAGCCCGACGACGGTATAGGCACCCATGCCATGACCATACTGTACTGTAAGTAGTCGTTGTGTTTGACACCCGGGCACGGCTGGGCTATCAAGCAAAGCACCACCGAAAACACGTGCGTGCACACGAAAACTCGGGTGCTCTCCACAAAGTTGACGATACATGTCAAGATGGCGGTGGACCCAGTAATATTCAAAAACACCCATGATGAGGTTGAGAGTTAACGCCACACGATACAGTATGTACCTGGGCAAGAATAATGAAAGTCGTTTAACACGGTTAAAGGTGGCTGTGCGCATACGGTTAACGACCGTGTCTTGCTTTACTGTGGCACTTGCACTATATCCGCTTATAGAGGTTGTTGGGCCAGACACTGGTGTCAGAGAATCTCGACGAACCATTTTGCGAACCTGAGACAGAGGCACAAGGAAGTCACACCCATACCTGTGTGCCTAACACATTTGTTGTCGCTGGAAACCGGTACCCAAAGATCAAAACAGGTCAAGTGAGGCAGAGAGAGGATCAAAGCACGCCCATCTACAAGGTAATCTATTGACTACATACACCTGATGGCATGTTGCGTGCGTCAATCACTGGGCGGCCCCCAAGCTTGCAGCCAAGTAAGGCTATAAACCCGCATGTGTACCGCAACGACTAAGCACATAATTGAGGGGGCGCTGGAATTAGATTCAACAATTTTTCATTCGCTCGTTTCTGTCGGCAGTCAAGAGTACCATTCCTTGGTATGTGCCTGCCTATGTCATTGCCACCGTCGTACCTGCCAGCCACCAAGAAGTATTAACAGACCAATTTGATAGACCTCAGAGTTCACCACAAGGGGTCCTGTCAGGTGTACTAAGTGGCACGTTCAGAAGCGCCCTTTCATGAAAATAGTTACGGTACCCAAGTATAATAGCGTAAATCAGAAGCTGTACACGCAGGTGCTGTCAGAATAGAACCACAGTGAAATTGCATCTACACACGGCTGGTTACCTGTCTGCGCTTTTTATCAGGGTGCGCGGAACAAGAGAGGTAACCGCACCACCACGGAGGCGAGTCGGTAGGTAAACAGAGCAGGAACGGAAATGAATGGTTGGGTTACACACACACACACAAGCGGAGCTGTTAAAATTATTGGGTTGCCCGCCAGTCGGCGCTTGAAATGGCACCGTTCCACTTTCCTGGTTGTTGCGACACAAAGCCACTTACGGTAGATTGCTCGCACGCTGGCGTGTGGAAACGCAATTGTACTCATGGTTGAGCCAAAGCAATCGTTCACGCCACACACCTGTTAGAATTACGCTCTGTTGCAAGGGGCGTAATTATGATTGAGCATCAAAACCAAAAACGAAACCACAAGTCCAAACGCAAAATCCAGCATTTTTATCATTATTCACAGATGTAACAACACAGTTCAACAAATAAATCAACAGCTGCTTATTTCATTGCTAACAGACAATTGTCACGAAATAGCTTTCAAGAGAAAACAAGGTCTTTATCGTATGACACGCTCACAAATCACCGGCAAACAATGACGAAAACAGTTCAGTTTTGGCCTCATCAGTCCACCTGCCTCTTTCGACCGGGGCCATGTAATTCAGCATTTTCTTGTAAATCTCGTATCGCACTTTTCGGCCCTTGCTCGCTCGCTGGTCAACCGACTTGCGTTTAGATTTGCCGCGCAATTTTTGCAGGTTCAGCCATTGCCTGAATTTGCAAGGGCATGTTTCCTAAGTAAACAACTGCGACAAAATAATTTGTGGCTCTGGTATTATCTGTGCATGTTCCTGCTGGCTGATATTTTTAAATTCAGCACATTAGACCACTTTTTCACCAAAGTAGTAAAACACCAGACACACCGCGCCCAACAACTAAAGACACAACACGATACATTTCCTATACCTAGTCATTGCAGACGAGTCAGTGGCATCAGCAGTGGCCATCGTTTTGCGTTCAATCAAATCCTTGAGCAATTGTTGGTAAAAATCATCGTCGTCAAAATGCTCCTGGTCAGGCGTCGGACGCTAGAATGGGATTGAAACATCTGGTTTTAGGATATTGGTAATTTGTGGGGTCTGGGCTTAGGCGTATATAGGCGAGCGGTGCAACAGGACTGGGACATCGTCAGTGCAAATGCGCCAGATGGGATAGCGCCCCAAAACAAGAGCGACCAGATCAGACCTCATGAACCAGCTGTCCAATTCTGCCGACAGCATCGTCGGATCGATATGTTCGAGTGCGCGATAGCAGACGCTCGCGATCGGAGAGGATCTGGCGAATAATCATCATTTGAAATTGCAACACTCAACGCTCAAAACGAGCAATAGTAATACGATATCGATACGGTATGATAAATATTGTATTTTCATAAAATAATGAATGGTAATCTATGCAAGCTACCTCCTCAATTTGATTTACAATATCGGCCTTTGTTGTGTTGGCAGTCGATTTTCGTTTGTTCGAGACGGCGCTCAGTTTACTGTGCCATTTGCGCAAAATGTTATTCCTAAATGAAAAGCATGAAGATTTTTGTCTTTTTGAAGTTTGGGATTGCTGTGAGTGCAGACGAAAACATTGGTCCAGTTGAATAGTATTTCGAAAGCATTTCGTGCTCAAATAAAAGAAGGGGGTACCATTACCTTGATTCGCTACAACTACGCTGTCGTTTCGCCAAAACATCGCTGAATTGCGATGTTGTCAGATATTTTCGTTTGCGTTTCTGCAATGTATACTCTGACAATACTTTTGGGAGAAACTTTTCAAACGCGTTGCCTGATCCGTAAAGCACACGCAACTGACGCAGCCGCAGCTGAGTTTCGTAGCATTTCGCAAATCACTACGTTAGACGTGTGTGTTGAGTGGTTGGTGGTCACGTGACCGCTGCAGCTAATACACGCATAATGAGCTTCACGGATCAGGCAACGCGTTTGAAAAGTTTCTCCCAAAAGTATTGTCGGAGTATAATTTTGCAAATTTGAGGTTATGATGAACAAATTACTCGCGAACCCAAATCCTATGCAAAAATTAGTCGTACTATCAAACCAACTTTGGTTGTCTCAGCGACAGGCTTCATCATTGAATCATCCTCGTCCGAGTCAATCTCCTTTACCTCCATGTCGGAGTCACAATTATGCTCACCCTGATCTTCAGGTTCATTTTCGGGCTCAGACTCTGAGCTGGTAATTTCTTCATCATCGCTACACTGACCCTGTGACGTTTCATTGACTTGGTCCATTCGTTCAGCGCTGTCTTGCAACTGACACGCCAGCTTGGAAACGTGTTTTTGCGCTGAAATGGCGTTTTGATTATTTGGATTTCGATGGTTGGTGGGAAAACGTCAGTATTTCCTTCTTAGGCGAGTCAAAAGAACCTATGTCAACGTTGTAAGCCTACTCCTAGCTGAGGTCGAAATTCCACGATTCCCCTTGAAAATGCAAAAGAGAAACCACACGTGACATGCACGCTTCCAACGTCACCAGAATCCTGAAACATTGTTCGTGCGCTGGCTTTTTACGAGGCGTGTGACGTCTAATTTCTCTTTCTTTGCATTTTCGAGGTGAATCGCGTGAATCGTGAATTTTGATCTTAGCTAGGAGCAACTTGATCGCACGTTGAGTGGGTGTTTGGACCAACATAATAAGGAAGGACTACAGCAATAGTGATCTACGAAGGCTGCCGATCAGCACACAAAATCTATTCCCGCAACATTTTCTGTTCAAAGCAAAATAGACGTCAAACCTGTGAATATCAGTTTAGCAATGTTGTCAGATTGGTTTGCAATTTGATCCAAGCTCACGTTATCCTCTCCACGTGGCAGCTGCACAGCGAGTTTGAGCAATGGCTGCAGACGCATGCGCAGGGCCAAAAGACGTTCCCAACAACGCACTTGGTCACGCACTGCTGTTGCTAAAATATTAAGCATTTAGATGAACTGGGAAACATCAGCCACCTACGCAAGTGCACACAAGTTTCATACCCTTGGCCAATTCGAGCTTCCGTTGCTGTTCGTTGCGTGCAGATACAATCTCGGGTTGATTGCTCACAGATGCGAGGTTGACCGTCGTCATATTTTCGTCGCCGGATGCATCGCTTACAGACTCGGTCGAAACATCAGAATCTGAAACCGTATCTATAGTGGAAAACAAGCGTTTGATATACGTAAGATCAAATTTTAGTCCAAGTATAAAAACGAACGTTCAGCATCGCTTCCCGTGCCAACTGTCGACCCAGAGTCACTGTCATCAAATTCGACCTGCACATCCTCTCGGTCGAAATCTGCCACTTCATTCTCAACAGAGGGAAATACACTCTGACGAGACGCCGTCTGACCACGATATCTACGAAACATCAGGAATGCAACTAATTGGTTAATTGTTGTTGATATTCGGCCCATTTGCACTCCACGACTAGGACGTATACAAACCTGGAATCAAGATCAGCTAGGGTCGGCGCAGCTTTCCGACGAAGTTTTGATTTTTGTTGAATGGAAGCCAATGTTTCATCAGCGACATCGTCGTCTAACGCTGGTGCGGAAGACACACGCGCCCGGGTAACTACAAAAACAGATAAAAATTTCAGAACTATCGCAACGACAGCAATTTCCCCTGGCACACTGTGCTGATTTTACGACATCCTGCTGTCAGGGACTTGCGAACCAAAGAAACCGACCATCCCCGATGAAATCATCGTCCTGAGCCAGGTCCGGCGCTGGTTGATTCAGACTGGCCAGTTGTTCTTGCAAGCTCATTGTTTTGCTGTGAAATGAAGCGGCCAAGCTAAAAAAAACAATGCAAAACTGCACAATGCGCGATAAAAAGAACAGTGACGATTACCACCCACCGTTGGCAACTGTAGCACCAAACCGGGATTTGAAAAGAATCAAACAGCTATGGTCATTGATCATACAATTTTATTGGACGGGAATTTCAAGCCACAAAGAACACACATCAATGTATGGACGGAATTGACCCGAGATAAACGAACAAATCACTCAGTGTTGATTAAAATCGATCAAATATTGCTTGATCACAACGTCGAACGATCTGCAAAAAAGAAATTACTACTTTTTTCAAATCACGAAAGCTTCAAATAGATAGGTAAGTAGTTTAAACTTACGAGGCAACGACAGACGCGGTGGTCAAATCAACCAGACATCTGAATTTCGGCGTGTCCAAATTTCCAACAGCACTCACACGACCCAGATAGCCGTCATCGATCAGTGTGGTGATCTGAAGCACAGGAGAACCTAATCTCGACAAGAACTGGTCCAAAAAAGCAGTCAATTTCGGTTGTCTGGCTGTCTGTCACTGTGATTATGTTCGTCATAACATCTGCGCAAAGATCCCGACAAATAATATAATCCATAATGCCATTGGCTGGTTGGCTACTGGGCCAACTAGAATCCAATAAGCATTTTCCTTCCATAATGAGGAAACATTTTTTACACCGACTCACATGTGGCAACAAATTCAGATCGTACATGGATGGCGTGTCGAAAATGGCGTTTTCCTTGCACAACGCAAAGAACACGTGCACGAGCCTGTCAACAGAGAAGGCAGCCGGACCACGCACGTGCAGACTTTGTCGATCGTTGCTCGGCTTGGTCACCGTAGTTCGACGCGTCGAATTCTGTGTGAACAAATGAAAATATAAATTTATTATTTCTGGTAATTCAAGTAAAAGAGTATGACTGACAACCCAACTGTTCAAACTAAAGAAACGCACCTTGACAAAGAACCGCTTGTCAAACTTGGGTGGATTGTAGCTGGCCAGATAGGCAGCGACCAAGAGTGCACGTTGCACACGGGGCATTGATTGGCTTGGATGCTGAAACGCAAAGGTAGCACTCGAACATGGATTACCGAGATAAATTACAAGAATTCTGCCCCGAACATTCAGACTGATCTTCAAAAAACTGCGGGATCTCCGACCTTTTTCTTCGTATCAACTGCGAATATCCCGTGCCCCACATTCTGCTGTATGACCGCGCGTAAATGATTCCAGAGTTTTACTTTTTCGTTCTCATAAATTTTCGCGTCATCTTTATCATCAACGAGCAACGGAGCAATGAAGTGTGGCCAATTGTTACGAGCCTGAAGTTGAATGAACGATTTATCCTCGAGTTTGATACATTCCCCAAAAGGTGCAGTAAAGTAATTTACACACAAATGCAAGTTACAATAAACACTTTTCAAAAATTGCTTCACACGACTAACTACAAATTGGAACTCGCGAAAATTTCGCGACTGCAGAAAGAGAAAATCCACAATTTTCTGACAATAGAATTGCAGAATGCCGTCAGACACGGACGCCGTATCGCACTCAACTGCCAAATCCGCAGCGAGAAGAGTGGCCATTTCAGCTGAAATAAAAATTGGTAAACAAACTGGCTTTTAGCAACATTAAAACTAGGAAGTTCAAAGCGTGAAAACCTCGGTCATAATTTGCGAAATGCAGTTCAATTGGCTGTCCGTGATATCCATATTGAGCGGCCGAGAGCTCCCGCCAGCGACGCGTACTCACAGTGATGAGAACAAAATTGGGTGTCGTCTTAAATTGGCGCAACAATAATCAACACGAAGAATGGCAGTTTTAGAATGTAATCAACATTTACATATTTCTAACCAATGTCATTTCAATGAATGCCTGCAAGGCCATGTTGCCCGCTCGAAGCATCAGCTCGGGTCGGTTGACCACAAGCACCACTGTTTCCGAAACATTCTTGGTCAGATCGTGGAAATGCTGGAAGGTTGTCCAAATTGAAATGGAGTAAAGCAGCTGGTCGTTCCTTTGCTGCACAAGATTTTGACTGACGATGCAAAATAAATTTCGTAAACGTAGCTTCTGGTTCTGTGTGATCAATCTAACCTGCAAAACGTCATCAATGTCAATCGACGATTGTTCATCAATTGGCGCCACATATTTTCGCACAAACTGTCGACACATAATACGCTGATCACCATCGTTGTCGCGACAGTCGATCATGCGAAGCTCCTACAAAACCTATTGTGTTCCAAAGTCAATCACAGCACTTTTAGTCGTCTTCAGTCGGTTTTCAGCAATTTTTAGGCAAAAATAGGCACTTGGGGCTGGGTAAAAAAACGGAGGAGATACTGCACCAGAGCGGGCGGGAGGTACAGCGACCCCTCCTTTTGATCAAAGTTGTCCTTTCCCTTTACCGTGTGCTTGCACTTTGCTATCGTTGCGTTTATCACAGTTGTTTTGCCAACGGATGAATCGCCCATGCAGTGGATAAAATTGGCGACCTAAGATTATTCAGCATTGTTTCCTTGCATGCATCAACAACAAAGAACAAACAAAAAACTAACAGAACGGAAATATGTACCACCACACAAAGACTAACACTGGTGCGTAGCAGTTTGTGCAACAGTTTCGCTTCGTTTTGGCGACATAATAATGATCCCGTTTCACGTTTATCTGGCATCATCTTCTGGAATTAAATTAGGGCCGTGGGCTAGGGCCAGGCACAGTATGGTTCCCGGGGGAGGGGGTTCCCACCATCACGGGTACGCTATCTCCCTCACGTGGTACACTATCTCCCTACTCCCTGTCTCCCGGCCTGGGACCTGTTACCTTAGGCAGGGTTGGGGAGGAGTCAGGTTTTTGGGTGAAAAATTTAATTTTTTTATGTGCGGAATCGTGTGAAAACGTAGTATTCGCGCGCTGATTTCGGGTGTTTTCAAGTAACGGCCCGGCCCGACCATGGGAAAATTCGGTCCGCCCGGGTACGGCCCGATTTTTTTGACAATTTTTTTGATGGCTTTTCAGTTTGTTCTGAGAAGCAAAGTTTTTGACACAAAATTGACCGCTGCAAACTAAAAAATTGCAAGTAAGATTAAATCCAGTGACAAATCCTTACGAAAACCGCGTTTCTTGCAAAACCTTCTACATCGAAACAATTCTAAAAACAATTGGTCTTATTGGTACAAACAACACCACATATGTACAATCCAACTACACCATAGATGGACTCAAACAATACCATGAAAGCATAACAAAAACCTTTATACCAAATTTCAAATATAATAGCGAACCAACTATTCCAAACCTTTATTGCATCCCCAAATTCCACAAAAACCCAATTAAATTCAGAGAAATATCAGGAGCAAGTAAAGCAACCACGAAACCACTAGCCGAACTACTACTATACATTCTAAAATTCTTCAAAAATCACTTTATAGCGTACACTAAAAAATCAGAACACAGATCAAACAAAAAACTATATATCTCGGTAGATAACAGTTACCAAGTCGCTAAAACAATACACGATAAATTAAGCAATCGACATATATACAGTGCAGCTTCATACGACTTCAGCACTTTATACACAGAACTAAAACATGACACCATACTTAAAGCAATGAATTTCCTAATCACATTACTTTGTAATAACCAAAAGCAAAGTATAGCCGTACCATACAATTACAATTACAGCAAAATATTCTACTGTGATGACACTTTTACGTCACAACGACATATTACATTTCATAAAACCAACATTATGAAATTAATTAACACCGTTCTTTCACAATCTTACATCTCTGTGGGAAATATGATTTGGCATCAAATAAAAGGAATACCAATGGGAGGCAACGCATCTTCATTACTTGCAGACCTCACCCTCAGCGCAGAAGAATTCAAATTTCTTTCGCAAAAAAACAAAGGAATATACATTGACACACCAATATTTAGATATGTAGATGACACGTTAGTCATAAACTATAATTTTGATAAAATACATGAAGAAATCTACCCAAAAGAACTTAAGCTCAATAAAGAAGCATCACACAACACTATTAACTACTTAGATCTAACAATTGAAACAAAAACGCAAAAAATACACTTATATGACAAAACAAATCACTTCAAATTTTGGATAAGCAAATACTTTGATGCAGATTCATGCGTACATTCTAGACTAATCAAAGGTATGATCACTGGACAATGTATCAGATTCAACAGATTACTCGCTACTAAAGAACAATGGCTAGAAGCTGTTACACACATGTGTAGGAAACTTATAGAAAGAGGATTTAAAAAAACAGCTATCATTGACATCATACTACACTATCTAACCAGATATAGAAAACAATTGTGGAAATACAACCTACTTAACAAAAAGCTAATTCATAAACACATAATTAAAAAACTCACCACAGCTATCTAAACTGGGTAATTGTGACTCCCCGTTTTTTTTTTAGAAAACACCCAGTTTTGTCATAAACAGCATTATGTTTTACTCATATTACTTATCGACATTGCAACAGTAATACAATTTACAATTTATTAATTTCTTAAATATTTTTTTTCTAAAAAGACAATTTTTTCTTTTTAAAATTTATCATTTTTACTAAGTGAGTTTCACATGGCGATTGTGCTATTCGGCTGACGAGCGGGGGGCACAACGTCACGCCGATGGTCTCGAATACCCCGCGAAACCTAGGCGTAGACAGGACTCCAAATTAATTTTTTCAATAATTTGCTAAATACAACAGTCACACAATGCTCTCGCATCCCTTCTTGGGTGGGGTCGAAAATCCCGAAAAGAATCCCGAAAGAAATTCCGAAAAATAAAAATCCCGAAAATGAAATAGTGCAAAAATGCAAAGTTTAACGTGCACGTGCAGAAAGGGGTATTCATGTGATTGGAGTTCATAATTTGGACACTGGGTCAGTTAGGGATCAAGTGGAATTGTCGTTCGGTCCTGTCTTCCCGGCTGGCAGCCTAAGCCTAAGCCTGACGCTGAAGCTGAATGGCTGGGTATTGGGTGGTATTGGGTATCGGGTATTGTGCCCATGCCTAGGCCCGAAGCTTTCTGAAGTGACTTTTTTACCGAAACAATAGTGATTTTTTTATCAAAAATACTAAGACTTCTGACCGATTTCTGACCGATTCGGCAAGTGATCAGTACTTGAGAGTATTGGCAAAAATTTGGAAATTAGTGCACCCGGAGGGGAAATTAGTGTACTAGTGTGCCTTGGTCGGGGAAATTAGTGTACCTTAGGGGGGAGGTACCCCTCCCCCAAGGAACGGCACTGCCACGTGGGGTACCGCACCAGTTGAGGATGGGGTTCTATTATTGGGGGTTCTATTTTTGGGGTTCAATTTTTCACTTGGTCCAATTTTGGGGGTTCTGGGGGGGGTAAATTTTTGGGGGTTCCACCGTAAAAACCTAAGTACAGCCCCCGGAATAGAGCCCCCCCGTATACAGCCCCCAAAAAGGGGTCAGTGAACTAATAGAGCCGCCCTAAGTAACATCCCCTATACAAGTAGTGTATTAAGGCTTGGCTTGGCTGGGGGGCCCAAATTCATCTATCGTCAACACTTTTTGATTTCATCTGTCTATCGTCAACACTTATGGTCAAATCTATCCATCGTCAACAAATTCTGGGATCACGATCAATCTATCTATCGTCAACACATTTCGAACCCAAAATTGACATTTTTGACTCAAAATGGCTCAAGATCGGTATTTTTGGCCCCAAATAGGCAAAAAATCGCACGCGCGGATTTACTACATCCACTATACTATACCTTGATTTTTGGCGACCCATTCCCCAACATCTATCTATCGTCAACAAGTTTGGGTCGACCCCCCAGATTTCGGACTTGGGTCATCTATCTATCGTCACAACACATTTCGGGTCCCACCCAATCTATCTATCGTCAACACCCTGACCAAGTACTACACTTGGACCAGAGGTCGCAATCGGGCCGCTATTTTGGGCTTTTGGCTCGGGCCGGGCCGGAGATTTGGAGGGTCGGGCCGAAATCTGAGATAAAAATTTGGGCCGGGCCGGGCCGGAGATTTGGGGGCTCGGGCCGGGCCGGCCAAACCCGGCCCGATTGCTGCGACCTCTGGAACAGACACGAATAAATGCGATTACGAGGAAAAGAACAGCCTCTCAAACCCCTTTTTGTGGGTTTTTGGGGGCATGGATTTTTTTAACCAAATTTAGTAGCTTTTAAGCTACTAAATTTTTTGAAAAGCTAGTAAATTTTCAAATTCAGTAGCCTAAAAGCATGTTTTGCATGTTGGCCAAAAAAGCTAGTAAATCGGCTTTTCAGCGGCAAAAAAGCTACTAAATTTTTGATTTTACTAGCTTCTTGCTACTAGCCCATTTTGAAAAAATAAACCCTGGGGGTGTTTCTGTGAACAATTTTTCAGGTTCGGGTCAATGAATAAATAGAGGCCCCCCGGAATAGAGCCCCCAAAATGGGGACAGTGAATTAATAGAGCCCGAGCCCCCCTTCTATTTAGGGATTTACGGTATTTCCGACTATACTGGCGGAAAAACCGGTTTTTTATAGTTCGTGAAAACAACCGAAAAAAAACGAAAAAAAAACGATAAATAACCGCAGTGTGTAAGGAAGGATAGGTGAAGCCCAAAAACAAGGTATTTTTGACACATAGTAATGTTAGCATTAGCACAGACACCACGGTGGTGCCTATGGGTGTTTTTTAATGCTTATTGTGACTAAAATAGTTGAAACAAGCCACATTGACATCGCCCGCACTTGGCCAAAGTTGTTCTGAACAAAAATATTTTCCAACTTCTGTCAAAAATCAGAGATCGGAAACGGGCTGGCCCGGCCCGGTCGGCGAAAAGTCCGGCCCGGCCCGGTGGAGGGCTGCAGGTAGGCCCGGCCCGGCCCGTTATGGCTTGAGGTCGGCCCGGCCCGGCCCGGTCAGCCAATTTTCAAGGGCTGAAAACTAAAAAAGTCCAAAAAGCTGAAAAAAATTCGAAAATTTTCTGCAGAATACTTGTTTTCACTGGGACAGCTGGGGGGAAGGGTAGGTAGGTAAAGGCAGTCTACGGGAGGTTGTCACTCAGCCCCCGAATACCGTAACCCACCGCAAGCGAGATCGTTGCGAGAACCTTGCTGATCGCTGCTTATCGACACGTGTATTAGCGGCAGCAAGCTGGAAATTGTCATCGTGCGCGTCGATCACCAAAACTTGGAAATGTTGGTTGGTGTTGGCGCTAACACGCGAAACATAGATAAAAACCAAAATGGTCTCGACACGATCCTTGCAGATCAAAATTACGGTGGGTTACGGTATTCGGGGGCTGAGTGACAACCTCCCGTAGACTGCCTTTAGGTAGATTGATTGACGCGCCATCCTGATGCAGTACGTAAGTCGCCGCCCCGGTTGGTACAGTAGTAGGTATAATTATTAGCTCAAAATGGTTTAAAATCGGTATTTTTCACTCCATATAAGCGAAGAGTACATTCTCATCAATATGTAGACATAAAATTTTGTTCCCGGACGACTCCCCCCTAGGGTTAGAGGTCGGGGGGGGGGGGTACCCGACACCCGACATCTGGAAGCACCCGACACCCGACATCTCAGAAAAAAAGCCGACACCCGACAGTTGCAAAAAACCCGACACCCGACAGCCGACATCTAGTTTTTGAAAAAAACCCGACACCCGACATCTAGTTTTTGAAAAAAAACCCCACACCCGACACCTGTTTTTGGACCAAAAACAGGCAAATTTTTGCTCATTTGCATCATGAGTGAAATTTTTTGGCTCAAGTTACTGAATTCAAGTATTTTCACACGAAATAAACACCAAAATGTCACATTCTGCGTCTTCAGAAACATTTGGTTCGAAGAAAATTTTCTCTCAAAATTCTTCTCTCAAGCAATACTGATGTTTTGAACCGTAAGTGTCGGGTGTCGGCTGTCGGGACCGAAAAAACCCGACACCCGACATCTGGGGGTACCCGACACCCGACACCTACACTTTTTTGGCACCCGACACCCGACATCTCTCTAACCCTACTCCCCCCAGCTCAGCCGGTCGGTACAGTAGGCAGGCAGGTACAGGTTGATTGCAGCAGGCAGGCTTTTTTGGTGGTACAGTAGGTTGATTGCTGCAAAGCAAAGGCCTGGGTATGGGTAGCTACTGCTTCTTTCTTCAAAACGATGACTGAAAAGATCAAGAACTAGAAAATGTTATTGCGCGAAGCGCAAAAACTTTGAAAATTTTGGTTCAAAAAATGGTAATTTCGTTCAAATTTAGGCATACCGGGCCGGGCTGGGCCGGGCCGGCCCGTTTCCGATTAGGCATGGGGGCAATACCGATTTTTTGACCCAAGCCAATACCCAATACCAGGGCCCACCCCCAATACCCAATACCTCAAATGGGACCCAACCCAATACCGGGGTTTCCTAAACCTCACCGACCTCACCCTCACCGCGTCCTAAACCTCACCACTCTCCAACCTCACCCTACCTAAACCTCACCACCTTTGAACCTCACCCACCCTAAACCTCACCACCCTCACCCTTCCTAAACCTCACCAACCTCACCACCTCACCACACCAACCTCACCAACTGCCTCACCAACCTCACCACCTCACCTACCTCACCTACCTCACCACCTCACCTACCTCACCACCTCATCAACCTCACCACCTCACCACCTCACCACCCTCACCAACCTCACCTACCTCACCAACCTCACCACCTCACCACCTCACCAACCTCACCACCTCACCACCCTCACCACCCTCACCAACCTCACCACCTCACCAACCTCACCACCCCCAAACCTCACACGTGAGGTTGGTGAGGTGGTGAGGTTGGTGAGGTGGTGAGGTTGGTGAGGTGGTGAGGTTGGTGAGGTGGTGAGGTTGGTGAGGTGGTGAGGTGGTGAGTTGGTGAGGGTTAGGGAGGGTGAGGTTTGGGGTAGGCAGTGACGAGACCCCGACTGCACTGCCGAATGCTTTCCGTCTGACAAAAAATGGGGTCGAAACGGATTGCATTCAACAAAAAAATGGTTCTCTTTTCTACAGACATGCCCAAACACAACCCAAAGAATGGAAAACATGGTGGCGCGCCCAAAATCCCAGTCTTCCCAATTGGTGGTGTTGCGTTCAAAACATCAGCTGTGAAACAAAAGGAGATTAAACAAGAATTGATCAAAAAGGTTCGTTGCGTTCTTAAAGCGAAAGATCATTAGATTTCCACCCATTCGTTCTTCTCAGAGTGGAGGGTTTCCTTCCCTCGGAAGTCTGAAAGTGGCAAGGTATGAATGACAGCAAGACATATGCCTTTATTTTTCGGATGTTTTGGCAGTTTTGGTTTTTACAAAAAATTTTATAAATAATAACTGGTCACCAAGAAACAAGCCAATTACATACCTAACCAACTTAATGATGACATCATGAGTTCCATTTAGCCCTTGTGGCTTAAAACTCGCCCTTCGGGGCATTACAACCCGCTTGCGGGCCGACCCTGACGGGTCAGTTACAAACTTAACCTCTTCGGGGGTTAAGTGATCTTCACAGATCATCTACAAGCCCATTGTGGGCCCCAATCATTCATTGCTTGATTTACTTTTGTTCGTTTTTTGAGTTACTCTGTTCTATTACTTTTTCTCCAACATACTTTTGGTTCTTCTCTCACCATCTTTTCAAAATTTAGGCACAAAAACCGAAGTCAAAAACTCCAAAGCCACGTGATTATCAAGTATCTAACCTCGGTTCACAATCTCAGGTCGACTTTGAGTCCCTTGTTCTGAAAGTCAAGGAACTTGAGGCACAAGTTTCCAAAAACACCAAAGATCAGGCTGAACAAGCCAAGAAAACGGCGAATTTGGAAACCAAGTTCGATATTTTGGATGAGCGAACCAGTAAATTGACTGTTTGTGTGTGGAATATCCCAAAAACCTTGGGAATGTCGTATGATGACTTTCTGAAATTGATCTGTTTGGAAGCGCTGCTGATTTTGCCCGCTGACTTTGAGAAAATGCTGGTGAAAGAAATGCATTTGGAAGAAGGCGGCAAACGATTCGTGGTTGAATTCGTGAATTTCAAATCCAAACAGACCATGATGACCGCGACTAAAAACCTGACCGGCCGTCCGTACAAGCTACCCGGTTGTGACAAACCAATATCCCTGGAACACCATCTATCCAAACGACTGAGTGCAAAAACAAAATGATGAAATTCAGGGCTGACCTGATCAAGGCAGGAATGGATAAGTCGAAAATCAAGGTGAAATCGTGGAAAGATCTGGCAATCGATAGCGGGGAAGGCCCCGTAACCGCACACTGGAAATCTTTCGAGGCAGAATACAAGCGACAAATCAGCGGTGGATTGAAAGCTGTGGGTGGTGATGGAGAGGCAAGCACAAGCGCTCAACCCAGCGATAAAGATGAGACAATTGAGATGGAATAAATTTTCTTTAGTTCTGTATTGCTTTGGGTTTCGGTTCGGCTAATTTGGTTGTGGATTTATTTCGAAGATTTTTTGTTTGTTGATTTGATAATAATATGGTGAATTGATCATGTTCTTTATATGAAAAAAGCGTAAATATCAATTATTGCTGACAAGTTATTATTTATTTGGGCAACTGGTGCAAATATCAATTCTATGAAGCTTTTAACACAAATTTAGTTGCATAATACATTTATTACCGTCACTGCATTTTCCAAGCTGTAAACAGCGGCCTACCTCTGATCTTGCAGTACTGCCATCCTGGGTGAGGCGGGACTGCCTGCTTTGGTATGCGACAGGTGGGAAGGTTTTTTAACCTTTACGTTAGCAGCGCCCGCCTTAAAGGGTGTGTCTAACGTCTCCTAACCCCATGTTTTGTTGGGTGGAATTGAAAGATGACCTCGAAAGGCCGCCGTGTGCAAGAAACCGCGTCTTCTAACTTGCCAAATCGCGAAATCTTGAGGGTTACTTTTCGAATTAAATCAATTTCCGGACACAAAATTCAGACTGAGCTGACGGAAAAAAGCTGCGAAGCGAAACATACACAAACCAGCTTCTATATGTTAAATGAAACATTCATTGTGTCCACAGTCAAGCCAGCAGCCAGAGCGGTGTGTGTTGAGCGTCTATGTGCATTGTATAGGCGGCTGAGCCGCGCTTAAACATGCAATGTTTCAGCAGAATAATGCCAAACGTGAGTAGCGCCCGCTCAAAAGCGCCTGGAGTTTTGTGTCCGGAAATTGATTTAATTCGAAAAGTAACCCTCAAGATTTCGCGATTTAGCGAGTTACAAGACGCGGTTTTTTGCACACGCCGGCGTGTCGAGGTCATCTTTCGATTGCACCTCATAAAACCTGGGGTTAAGAGACGTTAGACACACCCTTTAAACCGGGCAGCCCCCGGCAATTGCAGCTAGACATCCAGGCGTCATAGGATGAGAACTGGGCTATCTCCCTTCGACGTTAAAACCAGCCTGCTAACCAACAAAACAAAACCAAACGAATCAATAGATTGCGTTGCAAATATTTAGATGATGGTACGTACCAGATGTCCTGGTATAAGAGCTCCGAACCACCCACGCATATGTCTTGCTGTCAGAGAAGAAGTTGCAAGGTTTGCAAACACCAAGCTTTTGGTCAGTTTATCACCTCTAGCGCTACTGGCAAAAAATTCGAAGTTTTACATAACAGTCCGATAAACTGCAACAGCAAAGGTGTCGTATATCTTATAACTTGCTCTAAATGTAGTATGCAATATGTGGGTCAAACCACGAGAACGCTAAAAGAGAGGTTTTATGAGCACATAAATAAAATTGAGAAAAAGAATCTCAGCACTATACTCGTTGACCATTTTAACTCAGAATCCTGCAAATCGGTGAACGTCTCTGTTTCGGTTATTCAACGTATTACTGAAAATAATCAAGAATTACTGAAGAAAAAATTGCTTGAAAATGAAGCATTTTGGACTAAGGTTCTTGTTACAGCTCACCCCTGTGGTTTGAATGACAAAGTCGATGGATTCGGTCTGTTGACAAACGATGACGACATTTTGAACGGTAAGCGTAAACCATATTTCTGTCATCCTGTACCCAGGCGGAAACGGAGTCATGGTCACCATACCGGTAAGCGAGGGAACCAAAACACTTGTTACGACAAGTACAAGAAAATTGAACTGCTGGAGCCAGGTGGTATGCACAAATTGTACGTGGAATTAAGGAAACTGCCAAAAAAAGAACTTCGCAGTATCTATGATAAAGTTTTGGAAGCTAGACAGCTGGGCCAGGCAAATCGATTACAAAAACTGTTGGAAGCATTTTTTGCCGGTAAATATACCAAGCCAAAGCAATCTAGTACCCCTGATGCAACAATTTGCATAAATTTTGTAAATCCTGCAATTGAACTTTTATCTCTGCAAACCCTATTGAAAGATAAGAGAGTTTCAAAGCTAGCCCCCTCTCAAGCCAGGCACAAGTTACGTAATATACGGGTAGTTCACAAATACAATAATCCTGTATGCATCGAACTTTGTAATTATGCACCATTTCTGAAACATTTAACATTAGATGATATGCGACGCATATTACAGGAGGATTGTGACTGTGTTTCTAGTCCGTTTGTTTACAAACCAGCTAAACACATCATTTCTGGAGACCTAAATATCATAAAAAACCAAAGACTTCGCAAAGTGTTTAGCAAAGGCAGTAAATTCAGAATGCCACAACATTTTGATTGGGACGCTGCTATGAACGAAATTATAGTCAAGCTAGCCGAATTTTTCAAAGGGATAGCAAAACAAACTAAAACAAATCCAATGTCCTTTTCAGAAGTCCGTCGTTGGATTCATAAAGTACTGTTTTCCAGGAAAACAAGGTTACAACATCAAATTGGGTACAGTAACCCTAATGTTCAGAAGTTTGCTTATGATAAAAATGATCTCAATGAGCTTCATAAACGGTTTATAATAACACCAGCGGATAAAGCAGCTAATAATTTGGTTCTAACGTGCAAAAAGCACTATGTTGAAGTGATGTGCTCTGAACTAGGTATATCGGTTGAAAGAGGTGAGCTAGTTATAAAAGGGAATGAAACTTACGAACCAACTAACAAGGATACTGCAGATGTTATAACTAGGCACCAGGTCTTTGCGGATGAATTTGATGTCGATATATCCGAAGAAAACCATAGTCTGCCAAAGTTATTTGCGTTACCAAAATTGCACAAAAACCCCTATAAATTTCGGTTTATAGCAGGTGCAAAGAAGAGTTCACTAAAGCCAATAAGTGATCTTTGTGTAAAAGCTCTCAGATCTCTGAAGCAGCACTTTGTTAATTATTGTAATGTTGCTAAGTCACAAAGTGGTGTACAATGTTACTGGGCAGTTGATAATTCGGAGAAAGTTGTTAACAAAATGTCCATGATTAAAAGAGCAAAAAATATTGTTACAGCAGATTTCAGCAATTTGTTCAACAGCCTTCCTCACGATGTGGTCGAAATGCAACTCTTGAAATTACTAAACATTTGCTTCCGAAACACTAAAGGTTACGATAAACCATATTTACTGTTACAATATAACAACTACACCTACACCGATAAGTTTCATAGCAAAAACAAAACTTTGAGCAAACAGGATATCTTTCGGTTAATCTGGATTAACCTGCATGAAACCTACGTCAGTTTTGCTGGAAGAATTTTCAGACAAAAACTGGGCATACCTCAAGGCTCCAGCTGTTCACCTGTAATGGCCGATTTGACATTATCATTACTTGAATTTGAATTTTCTACTAACAGGTTTTATAAACAAAAAATGTCTAAAATCGATCTTGTTTGCCGTTACATGGATGATATCATAGTGTTTGGTGACCAGGACTTCATGAAGACCGCAGAAAGCATATACCCTGCCACCATTATTTTGGAAAAAACCAATAATTGTGATGTTTGTGCTGACTATTTAGACCTCAAAATTGAAATCAAAGATGGAAAAGTTCACACAAGTATTTATAACAAAACTTTAGATTTCAACTTTGAGGTGCTTCGTTACGTACATCAGGATAGTAACACACACAGTTCAGTTGGTTATGGTGTTTTCAAGTCCCAATGCATGAGGGCGGGCCGTTTATGCGGTGACATAGGCAGTTTTATGGTGGTATTGAACAGGCTGGCAACAACCCTAATTTCTAACGGGTACGATCGGCTGCAAATCATAAAAAATTTCCTCTCATTTTTCTCAGAAAATGAAAATATCGCTCTCAAACTTGGCATAAAAAGTAAGAATGAGATTGCGGTACTTGCACTCAATCTACTCTAAACCTCAGCCTCGTTCCCTTTTCAGAATCGGTTAATTCGACCGCCGTGTAATTGTCCAATCTTGATTATTCATTGACGATATTCGACCAAGAATTTATTCACCGAAAACCGATAAAATAGTGTTGTATTAATTGGATCCGTCATAATTGGTATATTTTTGCCGGCTTCTGAATCCATTTTACAATATTATGATACCAGGCGTGCAGGAAAACGTCACTGACGAGACCCCGACTGCACTGCCGAATGCTTTCCGTCTGACAAAAAATGGGGTCGAAACGGATTGCATTCAACAAAAAAATGGTTCTCTTTTCTACAGACATGCCCAAACACAACCCAAAGAATGGAAAACATGGTGGCGCGCCCAAAATCCCAGTCTTCCCAATTGGTGGTGTTGCGTTCAAAACATCAGCTGTGAAACAAAAGGAGATTAAACAAGAATTGATCAAAAAGGTTCGTTGCGTTCTTAAAGCGAAAGATCATTAGGGTGGGTGAGGTTGGGTGGTTAGGTTTAGGGTGGGTGAGGTTTGGGAGAGGTGAGGTTTAGGGTGGGTGAGGTTTTATGGTGGTGAGGTTTAGGGTGGGTGAGGGTGGTGAGGTCGGTGAGGTTTAGGAAGCCCCCCCAATACCCAATACTCACGTTGAGACCCAATACCCAATACCGAAATACCAGAAAATTCCAAACTTTTTTTTTAAAAAATGGGCCTGGTTTGGGTTTTTAAAAAATCGCCCCCAAGTCCCCCTGTCTATTTCTGTGGGAATGAGCAAGTTGTTTCACCACCCCATGTCCGGGACTTGGGTGTCCTAATAGACCAACAAAACTTGAAATTTGAATCACATATTGGTAAAATTGTGGCTGACGCCAGTAGAATGGAGAAGACCATCCGCCGAAACTTCCACAGTCGAAATCTCGATTTCCTCAGAAAACTATACTTGGCTTATGTTCGCCCATTGCTGGAATTCTCCATGTCCATTTGGTCCCCTCAAAATGTCACTTTAGCTCAAAACGTTGAAAAAATTCAACGTCGGTTCACCTACTATTTACCTGGCATGCAGACACTGTCTTATCAACAGCGTTTGCATGCCCTAAATTTAGACCCCATAATTTATCGCCGGACCGTGAACGATCTTGTGCTTGTGTACAAGGTCATTCACGGTCATATACCTGGGCTAACCAAGGAATCTTTCTTTCCATCACGTGGGTGACACCGGCCGTCCAACCCGAGGGCACACCCACAGTTTGTGTCGAGTCCATGGAGCGGGTGCAGACTTGTCTGGATGCTGGGCTCATCGTGTCGTGGACCTCTGGAAGGGACGTCCTATTCAGCCCGCACCGCCCACACAGCCCGCACCGCCCCAGTCCTATTCAGCCCGCACCCCACTTCAGCCCCAGTCCTATTCAGCCCGCACCCCTTCAGCCCCAGTCCTATTCAGCTCGCACCCCGTCAGCCCCAGTCCTACTCAGCCCGCACCCGCCACCGCCCCAGTCCTATTCTGGTGGACGCACGGTGGACGCACCAAATTCCTGAAATACCAAGCGCGGCAACTTGAATGAAAAGTGGAGGTGGAGGAAGCGGGTCGAAACATCATATTTCACTTCACTTGAATCGAAATTTTGCTGAATTATGTAATCCTAGTGAAGAAGTAATGGTTCAATATTCTTTAGGTACACGATACATTTGAGTAAAGTATTATCACAGTGCATGCCTGAACGTACGAAATCTGGGTTGCTTCGGTGACCCGATTGGTCACGATCACCTCTGTCACAGCAAGGAGAGAAGTGCATCCTATAGGGACGGAGTAGATGGGCATCTCATCCGGTCGTTTTCTGGGTTCGGAAGGACGATTCTGGTGTTTTGTCGAAGGATCCTCTACAGCCTTCACATTTCGAAAGTTACCCATGTAATATGTATTATAATTGGCTCTTATTGTCAGTGATTTTCTTATGTATTATGGTTGTGATTAATTTCAACGAATCAAATGATATTCATGTGGTGATGTATCTTACGTGGATCATCCACTGTTGGTTTCGGCATTACAATGACCAAGAATTCAGGCTGTGCAAGGTCTTGGGTTCTATAACACGACAGACAACTAAAAGACTGAGGATTGGTAAACAAAATACGTCATGATATTCATATTGGTCGCACAATGATTATATGAGAATCCATCCCCCTAATTTTCCTGCATTGAAAAGGCGGATATTTGGCATTTTTTTCAAATTGGACCAGGTTTTGACAGGAACTTTGCATGCTTATCAGTGAGAAGAATGAGAAACACACGTGTGCAGAAGTTTCACCCTGAATTCTGCGTAACCTAAATGGGTCGGGCTCGGGTTACTGTAGCCACGTATTACACGCTTTTTGTGTGAAATCGATTACAGCGCACACACGTTGATTACTCCCGATAAATAAACAGGACTGGGCAGACCTGTACGGGAGGAATTTTTTACCCTCGGCCGGTAATGGCTTCAGATCGAAAAATTGGGGGGGTCTGGTAACCTCGGAAGCAAAATCAGGGGGGTCTGGTAATTTTTATGAATGAAGTCAGTAGACCTTATTTCAGTGTTACAGAGCTCATAGAGCCATTAGCCATGTATTCTCAGACACATAAATACGTTTTGGCAGGTTTCTTTAACAAGCACAAGCATTTACGGCGCAAAACAACATTTAAAAACAGAATAATCAAGTTTACGTACAAAATCTGGAAGTATAATACATACCTAAAAAGTTGACCGAAATGTTCAAATTAGTTAAGTAATGCCACGAATCAAGAAACTTTAAAACCCTTCTGGTGAGCTAAGAAGACCGGAGACAATGCAATTACGTACAGTTACAATGTGCAGGTATAGGTTATGATGTCATTCAATGCGCAAGCCACAAAAAAACGGGAAACGTGACAAGCATAACTTTCGTTAGATTGAAATGTTGAACTTTCGGAACATGTTAGCGAAGCGCCGCTGAGCTTCGTCATCAATGTTCTCTTCTGCATAATGTTCAAGTTCGCCCTCTCCATAGAACAATTCAAATGCATCGTGATCCACCAAGCGCTCGAATTCCAGCGAAGCGGTGCGCAGAAAACGTCCACGTTTGCACAGCTTCACTCGCAAGCATGCTTCGTGCGGACTTATGACTTGGCCAAGCATTGGCGCAAGTTTGCTTGCAGACATATCCAGAGCCACTTTAGGGCATAGTATAACTGGTGCCACCCAACCCATCAACAAGCTTCGCAGTCATTAATCAACAACAAAGATACAATACCTATGCATATACATGATACCTATACTACTGTATGCCAGCCAACATATGTATACTTTGCATACAACATGGCACTTCAACATTAAAAAAGGCATAACAAGTCATGAGTGACAGAAAATGCGCGCGAAGCGCGCCGACCTGAAGTATAAAAAGGCTAAAATACACGTTTAAAATGCTTTTTGGAAGAGGTACTGGTTTGGATTTTGAGGGGGGTCTGGTAATTTTTGCCGAGGGTGCCGGAATTTACCCTCGGCAAATCCAAAATGACCCTCGGCCGGGCCGAGGGTGCCGAGGGTGGTTGTACAGGTCTGCGGACTGGGGCTGAAAGGGTTGCGGGCTGAATAAGACTGGGGCTGAAGTGGGGTGCGGGCTGAATAGGACTGGGGCTGTATGCGGGCTGTGTGGGCTGAATAGGACTGGGGCTGAAGGGGTGCGGGCTGAATAGGACTGGGGCTGAAGTGGGGTGCGGGCTGAATAGGACTGGGGCTGTGTGGGCGGTGCGGGCTGAATAGGACTGGGGCTGAAGTGGGGTGCGGGCTGAATAGGACTGGGGCTGTGTGGGCGGTGCGGGCTGAATAGGACTGGGGCTGAAGGGGTGCGGGCTGAATAGGACTGGGGCTGAAGTGGGGTGCGGGCTGAATAGGACTGGGGCTGTGGGGCTGTATGGGCTGAATAGGACTGGGGCTGTGGGGCTGTGTGGGCGGTGCGGGCTGAATAGGACGTCCCCCTCTGGAACGGGCTCCCAGAGGGCGTCGTCTCTGCTGCCTCAATTGCGGCCTTTAAAACTAAACTAAACTCACGTGGTCGAGACGTAGTTTCTTGCCACATTTCATCAAAATTCTCAACTGTCGTTGACTGATCCCCTCAGTCACTGGGTTGCTGCTTTCAGGTCATCATCAATTTTGTGGACATCTGTTATCATCTCGTGTTCGCCATCAATCGCTGATTTATCGCCTGCCGTTGCTGTGTTGTTTGTTGTTTTGAATCTCTCCGGTACGTTTTGTCGTTTGATCATTCATGATTATAATTTTGTGTGCTATTTACTGATATGTCTCTTTTTTAGGTGTTTGCCGGATCTCCTGAAGGTCTTTGCGTGAGCTTACAGATAAATTTGAATTTGAATGACAAAAATCGGGTTAAAAATCTGAGCCAAAAATTCGGGCCGGGCCGGGCCGGAGATTTGGGGGTTCGGGCCGGGTCGGAGATTTGGGGGCTCGGGCCGGGCCGGACCTCTGATAAAGGTGACACGGTAATCTCTAACGGAACAACTGACGCGAAACTGCCGTATCTAATTGTGTTGAGGTCTCGTTCCAGCTTTTCACAAAATCCAAGCCAGTAAAACCAGAAGAAGAAAGCATTGTTAATACCCGTTCGTTAATACCGGATTAATGTTCGAAATCAGAACAGTCAGTCAGGGATATGGATCGGCGTGAGCTAAACGACCGACACATGCTGGACTGGACACATTTTCGAAAAGTTTCGAAAGGCGTTCCTCCACTCGGATTTCGGTTCCGTGCTTCCTCGACCGTTGAAAAGCGTTAGATTACCGATGCTCCCTTACCCATGTTCTCTCGACGGTTGACAATCGACCGTTGACAAGCGTTAGATTACCGATGCTCCCTTACCCATGCTCCCTCGACCGTTGACAATCAACGGTTGACAAAACGACCGTTGACAATCAACGGTTGACAAAACTTGTTTTGGTGAAAGGTTGTTCCGGATAGTTGGCCTACATGCCGACCGGCATGTATGATATGCATGGTTCCCACCATTTCCCACCCCACCATTTTCACAATAATGAATCATTAGACTACCTATAAACCTAAATATTTTTGCATATAAGCCATTTTCGCACAGAATCACAAATGTCACCCACTCCCTCCCCTTCACAATTTTCCAATTTCTGTTTCAAATTGCCGCGCTTGACAATGCAGGCAAATCCTGTGTCGGTCGTGCTTTCTTGTGTCGGTCGTTTACTTCGTCCATG
>JASAMV010001563.1:0-11295 GCA_030248065.1 Rhynchonema sp. JSB1_4 | reverse complement strand
CCCCCACAAGCTTTACACACTAAGAATACGTGTATGTTTTTTGCTCGAAAGTAAGTTTCTAAAGAATTACACTGGTTGCATAAGACATATTCACCGATAAATCCAAATAAAGATTGTGTGAGAATGTCAGGTGTGTGATGTCCATTCAACACTATATTATCAGCTTGAACTTGGGACCCTGTAGCCAGATTGACCGCAAACCATTTTGCAAGTATTATTACATTCCTGTCAATGGCTTTGCATATGGGTTTTGCATTGGAGATGATCGACTTGTTTCCAACGTGCGCCACATTGGGCAAGGGGAATTTGTATCTGTAGAACATGTCGCAATGGTCATTGTTTATATTTACAGCCATGGTTTGTTCAGAAAATTTTTGCGTTCAACAAGTTCTACGTGCAGTACCACGTATGTTTGAAAACGCAACAAACGTCCTATACTGAGGTGTTTGTTTATGTAGCTTGCGGTTGTTCCTTGTCTCAACACCAGTTCCTTGTACGGTTTTGTGAATCTGGTGACAGTCCAGTGGTGTGAATCTGGAATTTCCACCTCTGTTCCCTCAGTGAAAAGAATTTCGGTGATGGCTTGTTCGGTTTTCGTTACGTTTTCAATGTTGTCCCAAGCACCGTGCGCGCTTAATCGATACAATCCGTTGCCTAGTTTTTCTAGGTATATACACATCTGAAAACTGTGTGTTGGTAAAGGTTTCAAGACCGACACTTAGGGTATACCAAAGGGGTTGCGAAGCGAACGCTCACCAACTCATGTCAACGACAAATGCACCGGGTAACACTTTATAACAGGTTATGCACGCACACACGATACCAGCAGGTACTGGGTGCACATGCACATGCATGATACATGTACAGTATATGTGGTTTTTTTGATTTTTTTTGGATGACTACGCCAAGTCAAGATTTCCGAGATTATACAATTTTTTTTCTTATTTTCTGACGGGTTTTTAATTTTTTTGTATTTTTCTCAAAACATCAAAACATTCACAATTTTCGGCTTGATTTACGCTTCTTCGGCGGTGATTTGCTTTGCACAACGCGCAATTTCCCATCAGTATCACTGCGCAAACGAAGGGTTGTTCGTGTCACGTACTGTGGCAGTTTGTCGCACACTTCAGTCAGCTTCACCAGCGGGCATGACGCTGCAAGACAATTAGTATAGTCACACTACGCCACCACGATTTCGAAGCTGGCAGGATGGTGAAACATTCAGCCGTGGCTGCTGATCTTGAAATTGAAGAATGCAACATGGGTGTATGATGATTTTCTCTTTCTTTTCGTTTTGCAAGCACAGCACCTACGAAATCGGGTTTGTATTGGCCTGGTTTGCCTTTAACGAAATGAATGAGCGACACAACTAACTCGACTCATCAGGGGGCGTATGCTGCTCATATTGCACATTGGGATCACCGGGCTGGCAGCGTGATTGCAACAACGACCGCAACACAGTGTTTGATTGGTAAGGTGCTGGATGATTGGCTGAAAAGCGGTCTATGATGCGTCTGTGCACGAAAATGCGGGTAACAGAGGGATTTTTTTTGAGGTTTCATAAATCCGATCGGACTGCAAATGGCCTTACGGGGGAGTTGAAGTGAATATTTTTAAATTAGCAGTCTGCAGTGCATCATGTGAAACAGTGCCCAACCTTGAACCGGACCCGTCAATTCCACGTCGGGTCGAGCGAGCAACGGTGGGAAATTCTCATCCATTTGTGCAGCCGCAGCTGGAAAGTGAATTTCTGTTTTGGATCACTGGGGCACATTGATTCAAACAGTGCGGGATATCTTACCTGGATGCACACCAGGACCTGATGAGGTGTCGACGTCCAAGCCATCTTGCGGTGTGCCTTTCACGGTGATGATAGGGCCTTTTGCCGGTTCTGGAATACCTGGTCGTTCAACAGTTTGCACCACGTTCGATGTGTCACCTGAATGATTGCTTGGAATCATGCTGGATGATTTTTTTAGTGGTGTAGTGGTGGTTTTTAGAGTGTAAAGTTGCTCACCAGCTGAACTGGCCGTCGGATCATCGGCGAGAGCCAACGGGACCTGGTGGGGAGCCAACCGCAGGAGTCTCATACGCACTGAAACATTAAAGTAAAAATCAAGCTTGGTCCGGTTTTGATGTATGGGAAACGTCACGCACACACACATACATACCACCGTTTCCATCGAAGTTTTGCATATGCATGTACCGATAAACTTCGTTTAACGCCACGGGATTTTGTTGCAGTCGTCCCATGTCTCTCTGCACAAGCCATGATGTGCGGTTGCGTTTTATGAACCCACAGGCGTGACGCAGTAGATCGTGGTCTTGTACTTCCGACGCGAACACAGCAGTGAACATCACGTTGAGCTTGTCCACCGTGGTGGCAATATTGCATATTGCGGTGTTGTACAACGACTGGGGTCCCCAGCTGAAAGATAAATTAAAAATTATATTTTGTAAGATAATGCTTTCGCTAAGTAAAGTGTTGCCTACATTTTCGCGATTTTCGCCACGTCCATCGTGCAGTTTCTGTCTGCAAAGTTCGCAGTCGCTGTGTAGACGTACTTGAGGAATTGCTCCACCGCGTCCGGCACCACTTTGATAGGTGTCATCATCTGGAAACCAGGCGACAGACAGTGGTGTGTTTTGACGGTTGACTAATACAACTATTAGTACCTCATTCCTTAATTCTCCGCGTTCTAGCATTTTCGCACATCGCATGCGGAGCACCAATTTGTGTCCCATGTGCACTGACCCACAGCCGTTGCTGATTGCACAGTCGGCAGTTTCCCGTCGCATCGGTTCCTCCAACAGTCGACCCATGTCGTTCGCTGTAACTATCATTATTTGGGCAACGAATGGGTAATGATTGGGTCTACCTGACATGCTCAATTTTTACGGATGTAAAGAAAAACTGATGTCCCCAGGCACAAAATGAATAACTTTGGTAGAAATTAGTAGCTCTGTGAAGATTGGACGAAGCGGAACCGATCAGGACACCAAGTTTGATATCGTGACACATGGGCAAAATAACAACTACTGACCCAGTGTGGCTTGTGTCGCACTTGGTGACGGAGCTGTCAGTTCGGCCATGGCCATCTGAACCGTGTCAGCGGCGGTGTAGCTCTTCATGTCGCCATAGACCAGTATGCTTTGTTCGCCACCGTACGACAGCTCGAAGATTTGACGATGATTGATGAAATTCAGCAGAACAATAAAGTATGGTGGATCTCCCACCATCTGCTGCTTGACGACATGCCGCGGCCTGCAATTGAGGCAATTTTGGATTTTAAAAAATATGAGCTGTCGCATTTCTCACCATACCCGTCTCCATCCACGCCCTTCACACCGACAATTGCACTAATGACGCGTGTCGGGTTCAACTGGTTTCTCGGTTCTAACATCATCATTAATGTGCCGACATCAGCATTGGTGACGTCTTCGTTGCGGCCACATGGGAAAAACGAGCACGTGACATCACCATCAAGTGCACAGACCTTTTTCATCAAACATTGGCCTGAAATCACGTCCTAGAGAGGAGAGAGACAAATCAAGATGGGTTGAGGGTGAGTGGTGCGGTATCGATTTTGATATTCGCTGGCATAATAAATTGCAAAACTTCCTGATTGGAATTCATTTAACCGTTGCAGTCAAACGTACCGCGTCCGTGCGCCTGGATTACGTCCATCGGATTCTCCACTTCCCACCTCAACGCCAGCGTGCTCGTGCGGCATTCGGTCACATGGGTGACGAGCACGTCCGTCATTCTGAGAAAAGTGAGTGTGTTTTACACGTGATACCCGTCGCGAGTGACGTGACTTACTATGGGAGTGCATGCGTGGGCAAGAAGGGCTGTCACGCTTGAAAAATGAGCTCCACACTCTTCACAGAAATAGTTGAACATTCCCAGATGGACGACATTATAATGCTGTGTAAGTGATTTTGAGGTGGTGGCTTTGAAATCGCAGTTTCTGCAGTGAAAGTTTGTCCGTCGTACAGGGTTTAACGCACAGCTCCTTATGTGTCGGTAGGCGTTTGTGGTCCGCACTTGTGTCATGTCTTTCCCACAGAAATGACAGACTTTCAACCTGTATTTTGTTATTGCAGCCGCGCAAGGTGGGTAAGAAGGGTGGGTGGCTGTAGCGTGAAGCTCTATTTTTGCAACAGTGTCTGCGTTAAATAAGCAGAAAGCGCATTTGACGTTCATGGGGCGTCCACGTTCCATGTTCACATGCCCGAGCACTGCTCAATATGATTTTCGAACGATTTGATTTTTTCGAAATTGAGCCTTTTGTTGCACAAAGGGCACGTTTTCACCGAGCTGTTTTCGTGCACGAAACGGTAGTGGCTGAGCATATTTTTGTATGACGTGGCTCTGTAAGTGCAGTTTCTGCACTGCAATAGGTACACCTGGAAATGTTAACTTTATGCCAGATGCAAAATTGCGCTTAAATACGACTAGCCTTAGCTCCAAGTTTGAGGAAATTTTTTTCGCATAATCGCATGTGTTCCACTTTTTTAGATGTCCGTTTGAGATGGGCAAGTGATGACCAGCAAAAAATGCAAAAGTCCTCATTCATGAACGATATAACGGCTGTAAAGCACCAATGGGGTGATCATAGGTTGAAGTGTAAAGCGCTGAATTAATACCTGTGGGGTATCCTGGATGTTTCTGTATCATATGACGCTTGCAATCGATAACCTATAACAATATTGTCAGCTTGGTGTTGGCTGGCGTCACGCGGCTCACGAACTTACATATGCACACTTGAAGCTACACAGGCTGCAGTATGCGCTCGGCATTCTCGACACTTATGCGATGTCGCGCAATGTTTGAAATTAATATGAAATCTGAGCAAAGCATTTCATGACCATTGGGCCAGAGGCACTTTTCGAATCGCCTCGAACTTATGTTATAGTATGTTTGCACGTAGACGTCTTTGGAGAAAAAGAATATTATGTAACGCCCGCCAGCGTGACTACACTTAAACCGTCCATACATAGAACTATGGCAACTGCCGCCTTGATACTGGCATTCATGAAGCGTTGTTTGATTTACAAGACATAAGTCAGAAAACATTATCACATTTCGTAGTTCCGGTCCAAATAACTCTTCTACAATTAAATTGTTGAACTGTAGGTTTATTAGTGATTGTTTGTCAACACACCATTCTATGAGCACAGAGCCAAGCTCTTTTTTATATGTACAAGCTTCGATGCTTGGTTTTTCTGAAGACTCACAGGGTGGCTCGTGAGGGTCACAAATGACTATATAAATAATACACAGTATAAGAATAATGGTGCTTGACACAGCAGCGACAACCAACCCAACCCCACTCATCGTACCTTCAGTAGTCCTCTGGTGCCAGTGGAATGTGCAATATTCTGCGGTCGCCGTCCGAGATTCGTAAATAAAGGTGTGACGTTTCGGGACGATCAAACTCCGGTATTTGTGACTTAGAAAAGTTGATTATTGCCGATATTAACGTGTTGAACACTTCCGTACTCGAAAATAACGTCAAGTCGTGATTAGCACTCAGCGCCACGATCGACCAGGAGAAATTAATCTGAAATGTTTAATTTAATTGTTAATTTATTAGTTAGTTTATTTAATTTAATTGTTCATTTTTGTAGTAAAGCACAATAAGGCATATGGGTGTAAATTTGACACGGCGCGCGCAACAGTACACAAGTCATTCAGTTGGGGGTGGTTAGTGTCACAGAGAGGCGCCCATGTAAGCAGAGTGGATATATCGCTGGCGCGCGAGACAAGAGTGTCTCGTCTATGCGAAAACAGATCACGCAGTAACGAATAGAGGTTGGCAGGTATACAATCGAGACGTTGAAGTTCAGACAACAGAGTCAGACATTCGTACAAATCAAATTGATGAAGGTTATTCATGGGTGCAACTTCAACACCGTTTAAGTGTAAAGCAGATGTGAAATACACAGGGTGCACCGGGAAACAGAGTGATAAGCCAGTGTAGTCATTTGTGAACAAAGATGAGAGTTTGGCAAAGAGACGATCAATAAATATTCCTTTAACGGTAGCGAAATCTCGGTCAGCACGGTCAGCTTCGTCTACGCACGCCGCATGTGAAACATCACACCAAGTGAATTGTAGTGAACCAACAATACCTAACAGCTCAGCAATGGGTACACCAAGGGAGTCCAGAAAAATTTTCCCATTTGGTGTATTGCAAAATGAATCTTTCAGCACATAAAATGTTTCGACGTCAAAATGTGTCAGATGAAAGAATACGTCTGTGGTGGGACAGCGATTAATAAACGCAAGCATGTGGAACATTTTATGGATGGGGTACTTCTCGATTTCGACTCCATTCTTCGTCAACGTGACGTACTCATCGGAAAAATGCAGGTGACCTCCTGAAAAACGTGATAACGAGTGAAAAGCTGCCGCGAGCACCGACTACTCAAGAACCGGTGAGCACTATATAAACCCCTCATTTTTACTCTCATTCATTCATTATGTGTCGACATATCAGAATAACTTGCCCGGTTTGTGGCAAGATGATATCAAGAACAAAGTAAGTTTGTGTTCGATGTTTCACAAGGTTTTCTTGACGTCACCTTATTTCAGTCTTGCCCGTCATGTTCTACGCGTACATAACCGTAAACATTGCCAACGATGTAGAAACATACCTAAAGGTCCGGCATTGTCACACTTGCATTCCTGGTCCGATAATGCCATCAATATTGCTTTTCAAAGTATTCAAATGGAGATACTGGCTGTGGATGTGTGGTCGGTGATCAGTAAAACAGCGATTCGCACTGGAATTGCCGTTGAAGAATTACCTCCTGAAAGTTTACAAGCGTACATGGAAACAGCTCTTATTGACTTAAATTTATTTTTACCCCAGTACATGTATGATATACTTTATGATATGATAATTCGTAAATATAATGGCGACCTCAACATATTTTGACGAATCCACGCCACATGGCTTCGGTGGCGTGCAAGGTGCAGTGCGACAAGAACAGGAGGCAGGAGATAAGCGTGATGTAAAAACTATTGAGAAATGGTTGAAATCGCAAGACGTGTACAAAATGTTCAAATTACCGCGCCGAAAAGTGAAAAGAGTCAGGGTACTTGCCTTTTCAGTTGGGACTGTGCTGCAAAGTGGTGGGTGAAACGTAAATCGGGCTTTTCTGACCGATTATGAAAATTGTCACCGTTTTCAGACTTATTCGATTTGTCTGGCATGGCTCGTTTCAACAAAGGATACAAGTCGATACAATGGATACAATCGATGCTTTTTCACGTAGAATAGAGTGCGAACCGCTAAAGCGGAAAACTGGAGCAGAGACCAGTCGTGCCATGGCCGCAATTTTAGAAAGGATGGACAAGAAGGGCCTTTTAGCACCATTATCGATCATTAGCACAGACCTAGGTAGGGCTACCGATAATGAGGTTATATGGGGGGAATTCCCGAAAATGCTTGCGCTATTTGATTGGGCAATCTAATTGTGTAACCTGGTTGTACAACCTGAGTGCACCCGGCCTTGACTTTCGGCGACTGCACACAATCATCAAGAGTCTTCGAGAATTCGGCCCATTGTCACTATTTTAGGTAATGAATACTGGAACGGAGAGGTTCGCGACGTTTTTGACAAATACGGAGTCGGGCACACTTGGTTGGGTCACCCATTGAAAGCGAGTTTTGCTGAACTCGGAGGTTGGTTTATGCACACGGTTTTAATTTGAATATCAACACTTGCCTTGTTGTTTCAGGGCGCTATCTTTTGAACCGATTACATAAGTACCTATATCACAACAAAACGAAGGAATGGGTGACTGAACTTCAAAATTTCGTAAAAGCACGTAATAACCGTAAAGTGCGATCACTGGGAAACATTTCTCCATATGAGGTCAACTATGATAATCAGAACCAAGTGTTTGCCACACTTTATCCGCAGTATGCCCAGCGCGACGTTTTTGATGCAAAACAATATGTATTTAACCTCGGGCAGCAAGTTTTAGTGTCAAAAACTGTCACTCCCTTTAGCAAGGGATATAAAACACAATGGAGACCGGAAATATACACAATACGGGGGCGTATACCCACGGACCCACCGAGATATACATTGCAGGATTCTGAACAAAATGCGATCAGTGGGAGCTACTATAAGTTTGAACTGATGGCTGTCAAGGACTAGTTGCATCTTACACGATCTTATATAAGCCCTATCTAAAAAGGGGTGGGTGACAAAAATGGATAGTTTCTTTGTAACGGCGAGAAAAGACCCGGAATCAGATAATCTGGGGACTTTAACAGCGAGCGGAAAATTTCACAAACTTATTAATTTTGAGGCTGAGAAAGCCAAGTTGCGCTTGGTCTACCTGGCACTGGCACCAAATAATCTGGTCCCTGATTTGGATTTGTGGGTGAAAACAGATGGGATTATGGTGCGATTGGCTGCTCTAGAAAGTGGAGAGAAAGAGGGCATATTAATGCAGTTAGCTCGAAAACTTGAAGACGTGTTTGGATCGCGAGGGGCAAAGTTTAAAATAATACCATCCCTTGACGGAAACGGAGTTGCCAAAATCGGCCCACGAACGACTGTTGAGCTCAGTGCTGATTTGGCATTGCTTACAGGGTTGCCTGAAGTTTTATTCAACGACCAACCGACCACCCAACGTGAAGTGGATGTGCGCATAAATGTTGACCGCATACAGTCACTGCAGCGCTTTTACTACTTAAGATGCCCCCAGGTGCGCCCAGGGTATATACATAACGCTCGTCTATCGTCTATTATTGGACTGGTACCGTTGGCAAATGGACTTCAGGCTGTTGGTGAGCACACCCCATCATTTGACACTTTCCACTCCTTGTACGAAACGCATCTTAGTGGGTTGCAGTTTGAACTATATAACATTGACGGAAGCCCTGTGCCACCATTTGGTTTAGATTTATTTGTGATCGTTCAAGTTATGCGTTATGAGTAAACGCAGTAAAGTTGTTAAACTGGGGAAGACAAAACTTGTCCCCGAAAGGTCAGAAATAGAGTTACAGGATGACATATTTCGTCGCGACTTTGTTGAGTCGAGCTATTGGGACTGTATTGGCCCTGACAGCTTTTTAGCAGTCTCGACTCACGATAAAAATCCGCTAATTCTGACTATTAAACCATATAAAAACCATGCTATCAACGTCCGTTCTATCAGGCTAAATTTAAAGATAAATATCACAAAAAGGGCCCGGGCCACGGACGAATGGGCACCAATTGGGCCAGAAGACCACGTGCTAATCGTTAATAACTCGTTGAACAGTTTATTCAGCGAAGTCTTGGTGCTATGCAATGGGCAGGTTGTACATAGCTCAGGACGTCAGTATTCAATGCTGAGTTATTTGCGAGCCCTACACTTTAAATCTGAGCTTGAGAAGAAGACAACTATGCGACCGGCAGGCTGGCTGCCCGACGCACAGGGTTCAATGGACTTCGTTTATGAAATAGAAAGTCAAAACCCCGGCGCTTTTTATAGAAAGCAGATGACGGCAGCAGGAAGGAATGCATATCTCTCTGGAGAATTATACATAGATATGTTTGACTGTCCCCCACTGAGCGAGAGCGCGGGCACATTACAATTACAGTTGTTCCCAACGGACAGCACTAGATGCCTCATGGTCCAACAACCATTACCGACACCGGCAGTTGTCGATGCGACCGGGGTTGTTGTCCCTGGAGGCCCCGCGCCTGCCGTTCCCGAGTACAGGGTGAATGTGGTGGATTGTGATTTGTTCGTAGAAAGAATGAGATTAAAGCGAAGCATGCCCGCCACGTTGAAGTACAGGTTCACGCGACATAAGCTACTCGCCTACTCACACGAAAGGGATAAGCCCTCACTCGGCCCACTTGTTATAACATCAAGTAACACAACCGTACTTCCTGAACGTCTCGCAGTTGCCTTTGTGGACTCAGAGGCGTACACAGGGTCATACTTTAAGAATCCGCTGCGAACTCAAAATTTCGGGCTCCGTACTGTATTACTGCGTGTTAACGAAAGGAGTCTACCCTCCAACTTTGGAATTTCCACAAATTATCCCAACAATGACTATAGAATGGCGTATCAGGCAGTTTTCTCTGCACTCAAGTCCCAAGCTGACTTAAAGTTCGAAAGTTTTGACAGCGATACAAATTTGACATGTTTTGAGTTGAGCCAAGCATCAGATGTTATCGACAAGAAAGCAAGGGATACAGGTGCCTGTTCACTGCAATGTGAATTTGACACTGACGAAAATGGTGGAAGAATAATGGTCTTGATTTGGCTTATCTATCGTAGTCACTTTCAAATAGGCGCAGGGGGGATTGTACCTGACTCTCAGCTCCTGTAACCGGATGAAGAAAATCAGCCCACACTCACAGGATATAAGCACAGAGATACAACTGGTGGTACAATCATGAAGTACATGCCAATTGAACTCCCGTGTTCATTAGTTATAGCAGGCGGGTCCCTCACTGGAAAAACCTCGGCCGCGGTAGAATTACTCAGTCAGGCTCAGTCGTTCAAAGGGAAAATTAGTCGTCTGCTGTGGGTGCATGAACGACATGCACCACCACCGCAACATATGATCGATAAAGTGCGCGAAAACATTGCCCAGGTGCATCTGATGCAGGGATTTGACCCTGATCAAATTATGGAGCAACTAAACAACACTACTGACGGTTGCACGGCGGTACTGCTTGATGACTTGGGATCAGAAGTTTTACGACACCCGTGGATATCAAAAGCGTTTTCAGTGTTCATGCACCATAAAAACCTATTACTGATTCTGATTGTACACCAGGTGTTTCAGAGTACAACAAGCAGCAAACAATCTATGAGCAGTATATTACACAACTGCAATATTCTAGCTGTTGCAGTTAACAGAGCCATGGCGCCCTGCATAGCCAGGCTTGCTACTATGTTTTTCTATTCGGAACGACATAAGCTGATAGAACCGTTCAGAAAGAACATGTATTCAGGCGTGGGAAACTTCATAGTCATAAACTTTTGAACGGATGAAGAACAACGTCAAGTTACTATGAACTCTCTGGCAGCAGATGGTTCAAAACCGGCTTACTATTTTACATGGCCAGATGTATTACGTACAGGCGATAAGTATAAATAGGGATAAATAAAGTAAGTAATCTTAATTATGACGTACTTTCGCAGTGCTGACCACAAAGTTGAGCACACATCAGAATTTGTCCAAGATTACGTAGCTGCACTTTTGTACCTCGTCCAGCCCACCACGAAACCTAAAATAAGGCGAACGTTACTGGAACACTTTG